>CM029017.1:101592574-101742719 GCA_016801055.1 Panax notoginseng | reverse complement strand
AACATAAAGGTGGCGAATAGAACCTTTTGTTCCTCCGTGCATCCCAAGACATCGAATATCTTGGTATTTTGCTTGACCCACGTTTCCGCCATGATCGGATCCGGCTTTCCCTTAAATTCTATATGGTCCCAATTCTTTGAACTGGCTTAGCTGTGACAAAACGCGCGTTGTTATCATTTTCAGCCATATTCTGTACACGAGTCTCCCTCGTCTGATTTTGCATGAACTACAAAAAGCTCCTAAACATTCCATCATTCATCGTTTGCTCCGGTAACGTTGTTTACAGGAGGAATATTGCCTTCCTGTTGCACGTTCCCTGGGTGGGGATCAAAGGTGTCTCCACGGTTTTGATTTTACTCCATTATTAACGTTCTCAGCTGCCTTTCTTAAATACTGTCATAAAACAAGGGTTAATAGTCATGTCATTTATTATCCCTATACTCTGACCGACCAAATAAACACCAAATAAACTTAGTCAGGTCATACTAGCAAGGGAGTTCCGTCTCTCCCCTCCTATTTCTTGTCTCACATCTCAGCCAGGGATCATATCCTAAGCTCTGATACCAACTGTGACGCCCAAAAATAGGTATACAACACCATTCTGAGTCGCCAAATACATGGTACAGAAAGAAAACTACAACTTCATAATACAACTGTTGTGCAAAATACGACACACATACAGTGAGTTTAAATATAAATATTATCTTCTGGACAATATCCACACTCAAATAAATTCTCATTACAAATTATTCAAACACTATTTTACAGAAATAGTGAGGACTGCTAAAATTTTTTCTTGAACCATCACTCAATACCCCGACTAGATCCTGCTATGTTCTCACCTCCTGAGAAGAAAAATGGAACAAAAACGAAAAAGGGTGAGCTCAACTAGCCCAGTAAAAGATATTATGACTAAGATAATTTAAAACAAATTATCGTTAGTCTTCAACAGGGAAAAATCTGATAGAATATAATCGACAACAAGTTTTAGATCAACAACTGCAGCGAAAAACAGCAAACCATTAGAAGAGTCAAGTAGAGAATGAATTCTACTATCTTCTAAGATTTAAAAAGTCCATCATCAATATTTTTTCCATATACATCAATTAATAATCATCTTTAACCAAATATTCATCTTTGCACTGCAGGGCCAAATATATTCATTTGTATCACCAGTCGGTCATGTTTATCTCAACACTGTTCATCTTTGCACTACAGGCCAAAGATATTCATCAAGTAATCATACATCTTTGCACTACAGGCCAAAGATATTCAGTAATATCATCTTTAGGACTGAGGATGATGAAAATATCTTAAAGAGAACGAATCCAGTGAGACAGAAGGACAAATAGTAGTGATTCGTTATAAACAATTTATCCAAGATCAATAATACTTCATAATAATCAATTGTGAAGCAGAATTTAAAAATAAAGATCACAAATATGGATACAATCATAGATAGTAACCATAATAGACATCTTGGACAAAAAAGGAAAAAATTTTATTTTTTCGGTGGTGAATAGTGCGTATTCGTGAATAGTACCGTATTCGTGAAATAGTACCGTATACGTGAATAGTGCCGTATACGTGAATAGTAACCCGACACAAAAGTTTCAATTTTGATAAAAATCATCATATCAATATGTCAGCATAATGATATTGAAGAAAATAATATCATTAAGAAGAAAATAATATCCCTTACCTCAAAATATCAGTAATTTCTGGTCGGAATACCGGTATAAGGCTGAAAGAAACTTGCTCTGATGAATAGAAACTCTCAAAGTATCTAAATACTCATAAAAATTCAACTCAATAATCTAGAGAGAGAAAGAGAGAAAATACTTGTTCTGGTATGATTTTTAATTCTAACTTAGCCCTCTATTTATAGGAAAATGGTAGCACGCCGAAGCAGACTTAAACATGTACCTGATGGCTTTACCTGCTACTTTCCACCCACCACATTTGATATAAAATCTCAGCACATTTCTTCACCAACAAGAGTGGGGCCCACAATTCTAGAATTTTCTTATCAAAATGATAAACTCCGAAAATTTAATAATTTCTGAACCAGTCATCTCGTAAAATTCATAATAAATCATACGTTCATTTTTAACGGTTCAAAATTTGTGGACATATACTCAACTTTTATATGTATAACATATCCAAAAATTACCACGATCCAACGGTCGGATTAAAAATTATAACCCCCACAAAATATCTCAAAAACTCTGATTTTTAATACCTCCATTCCGACAAAAATACTGATAAAAATCTCAACATTAACTCCTTCATTTTTAACCACAAAAATATATCCCTCATTTATATCCACATAAATAAATATTTTCTTATCACATGAATCAATAATTAAATTATTCACAAATAATATTACAGAATCACATTTATGACAACCAGGCCGTTCCCAGGAAAGAGGGGGCCTTCCAATAAGGATTTCTCCTTACTGGCGCGCAATTAGATGACCACCTCTCCTTCGACAGAACTTTCTAGACATTGTCAATAATGTTATCTATTAATATTATTCAAATAATATGAATTATTGATCTGATAATGGAAAAATACTGTGCAGCAACAATTATTGAAACAACAATAATATAAAATATCAACGCAACATTTATTGAATCAATAAAAATAAAATATTGAATAATAACTATTGTAACAATTATTGAGTACTGCCTTCTTACGTAAGATTCAATAATTGGTGCATTACATGTGCTACTGTATTTTAACCGCCGGGTATTCCAACAGTATTAACGGTAACAACTACGTCGTTATTTATAAATAACTTATACTTGTCGTTTTTTTCATCCAATCGCTTTCCGTTATGGGGGCCCACACAAGGCTGCGCCGTCGTACGAATATTTCCCGACAGCAAAGAATATTCCATGACCAAACGAATATTCCCCGACAAAATGATTATTTTATACCACTTGCTTAGTTTGCAAAATTTGCACATTTCACCCATAACCAAAGTATTTATCAAATTAATCCCTTATTATTCACAATAATATTTAGAAAAAAATTTGATTTTTATTCAATAATAAGTTGGGGTCTTACAGATGATGTTGGATTCAATGTGTGTGCATGGAATAATAATAATATATTATATTAAATTTTCTACTTTGGTGTTTTAAGCATTTTCCTATAAATAGGGTGCTTAGGTTAGAATTTAAAATCACACCAGAAACTAAAGATTTCTCTCTTTCTCTCTCTATATATATCGAGCGTATTTTTGAGAGTATTTTAGTACTTCGAGTAGTGCAAGTTCTTTTAGCACTATATCCAGTATTTCAGTTAGAAGTACTATTCTTTCTGAGGTAAGAAATGTTATTTTATTCAAAAATGATATTATTTCTTCAATATCATTATGCCAAAATATTGATAGAAATTTTTATCAAATTTGAAACTTTTCATGTCCGGGTTACTATTCATGAGTTACAATTCATGAGTTACTATTCACAAGTTACTATTTACGAGTACTATTCACGAAGCATGATGATGTTTTTTGTGAAATTTTTATCTTTTGGTGTCGGAGTTACTATTCACGTATACGACACTATTCATAAATACGATATTATTCACAGAAAAATGATGTTTTCTTCTTTGTGTCCAAGATTGTCTGTTATGATTCCTATCTTTGATTGGATCTATATTTTGGTCTTCATTCTTGAATTTTACTCCACTCTGGTTATTTATGAGGTATTTTTGAACTTGGGTTGTTTAAAGTATGAATCCTTAATATTTGTTCTTTTGTTTCACTAGATTCGTTTTCTTTAAAATATTTTGCATCATCCTCAGTTCTAAATGATGATATAACTGAATATCTTTGGCTGTAGTGCAAAGATGAATGATTTCTGATGAATATCTTTAGCTCATAATGCAAAGATGACCTGTTGTTGGATATCTTTGGCAATTAGTGCAAAGATGACTTGTTGATGAATATTTTTGGCCTGTAGTGCAAAGATGACTTGTTGATGAATATCTTTGGCCTAGTGCAAAGATGAATTTATTAGCAGGATTATGAACAAGAACTGTGATTTGGTATAACAATGATATTTGATGTTTCAGGTAATTAAAATTAACTTTGTCAAGAAAGGATTTAGAACTACAATTACGATTATGAGTTTATTAGCGTGATTGTGGACAATAATTGTTGATTAATGTTACAGGGATAAAACATTGTTGGTAGACTTTTAACATGGAGAAGATAATAGATTTTATGATCTATTTGACTCTTCTAATGGATTGCTCGTTCCGCTGCAACTATAGTTGAAAAGTTTTATCATCTACTATATGTTCTAAATCTCTAAATTTATTACTGTTGAAGGCTATTGATAATTTATTTATCTTTAGTCATGATATTCTTTATTGGGCTAGTTGTGCTCACCCTTTTGCTTCACAATTCCTTTCAGGTAATAAAAGTGTAGCTGGGTCAAGCGGGGGATAACAGGGGAATAGAACGGTGGTCTATAGATGTTGAGGGTGAGGTGAATTTAAATTGGAAGGGTGTTTTGCCACTATAATACAAGATGTCTAATGACATACAACCTCGTGTCATCATAAGACAGGGTTGTGCTGAGTATATTTACAAGCACTACCTATATAGTCTTGGTGTTTATTTGGAGTATAATTCCCAATTAGAGACAGCGGAGATAATGATATGTCAAGAGAAGACTCACCATTGGAAAGAATATGATAGTAATCTTCTCATTTTTTTTTGGGGTCTATTGGGTCAACCAAGGATAATATTGTGGCCATATGATATCTATCATAACCTAGACGCATGGCCTCCCATGTACGAAGGTTTCCTTGAACAATTCCCAAAGATTCTAATTTCTAAAACAGTTTTTGACTATACCTTTATGTAAGGTATCATTATTAGGTGTTGTCCACGGTTGGGACATGAGTCACAGTTGGTATATATTTGTATTTAAACTCACAGTTTAAGTGTTGTCGTATTTTGCACGACAATTGTATTAATAAAGTTGTAGTTATTTTCTGTGCCATGTTTTTGGCGACTCAGAATAGGTTGGTTGGATTGGACCTATTTTGGGGGCGTTACATTTGGTATCAGAGCTTAGGGATATGGTCTCTGGCAGAGATCGGGGATTATAACTAGGAGATGAGAGATGAGTAAATCCTTCGCTAGTGTGTCCTACCAAAGCTTAATTGTTGGTCGGTCATAATATACGGATATTATGTGATACATTAATTTGCTTAATTAACCCTTGTTTTATGGCAATATTTGAGAATGGCAGCTGAGAATGCTAACAATTGAGTGAATGCGACTGTGGGGATACCTCTAATCACTAACCATGATAATGTGATGTCAGACGAAGAAGGAATTAGAGATATCCATGTGGTGAGTGAAGAATTGATAGTTGCACTCGAGATAGTCGTAGAGATAACAGCTGAGAGTGAGGAAGAAGAGGTACCTGAGGAGTGTTTATTAGAGGTATTATATGATCAAAATGTAGAATTTCAAAATCGTATTCATGAGTTAGAAGAGCAGGCTGAAGAACGACAGGCGGTCGTGGAACAAAAGGATGCAATAATTCAAGCTTGTGTTACCGATATGTGATGCTTGAACAGAAGCGTTCTTTGCAGAATATAAGATGATAAAGATGGAATCTGAGCTGAAAGGAGAAAAAACTAAACGGGTAAGAATGAGTGATGCATGGGTAAAAGCCACACGACGCATTGATATTGTGGAAAGAGCTGTGTGATCTAAGAAGGCTAAAATAGATTATATGTATTTCTCTTTTTGGATAGCAATTGGAGAACCCAACATCGAGTTTTGAATTACCCTGTACAGAGCGGTCAACCTGAATTTGATATGGATCGAAGATTGATGATTTAGATCATGAATCAGGAGTACGACGAGGCAGTTGAGGGAGGAATATGCCCTATAAAAAAGTATATTTCAATGGTAGTGATGACGCTAAATGCTGCCCAGACAAGTCAAAACTGAGTAGTTCAAGGGATAGCAGTTGTCATGACTTCCCAACAAGTGAGAACCTAAATGAAGTCATCACGGGAGATGAGCAATGGAGAAATCATGATGACCGGGAAGATAGAATCTTAAATTGAAGCAAGGTATTCTAAACTTTTTGAAATACAAGGTACGTAAATTTCGGGTACGAAATTTCATATGGAGGGGAGATTATAAGACCCGAATTTTATGAAATAAAAGTATTCAATTTTTCTTATAATTACTATTCAGTAAATAGTTAAATTGATAAATGTGACGCCCCCAGAATAGGTATACAACACCCATTCTGAGTCGCCAAATACATGGTACAGAAAGCAAACTACAACTTCAATAATACAATTGTCGTGCAAAATACGACAACACATACTGTGAGTTTAAATACAAATATTGTCTTCTAGACAATATCCACACTCAAATAAATCCTCATTACAATTATTCAAACACTATTTTACAGAAATAGTGAGGACTGCTAATACATCTTTCTAGAACCATCACTCCATACCCCGACTAGATCCTGCTATGTTCTCACCTCCTGAGAAGAAAAATGGAACAAAAAGAAAAGGGTGAGCTCAACTAGCCCAGTAAAGAATATTATGACTAAGATAATATACAACAAATTATCGTTAGTCTTCAACAGGGAAAAATCTGATAAAATATAATCGACAACAAGTTTTAGATCAACAACTGCAGCGGAAACAGCAAACCATTAGAAGAGTCAAGTAGAGAAAGAATTCTACTATCTTCTAAGATTTAAAAGTCCATCATCAATATTTTATCCCTGTAACATCAATTAATAATCATCTTTAACCAAATATTCATCTTTGCACTACAGGCCAAAGATATTCATTTGTATCATCAGTCGGTCATGTTCATCTCAACACCTGTTCATCTTTGCACTACAGGCCAAAGATATTCATCAAGTAATTATACATCTTTGCACTACAGGCCAAAGATATTCAGTAATATCATCATTTAGGACTGAGGATGATGAAAAATATCTTAAAGAGAACGAATCCAATGAGACAGAAGGACAAATAGTAGGGATTCGTATAACAGTTTATCCAAGATCAATAATACTTCATAATAATCAATTGTGAAGCAGAATTCAAAAATAAAGATCAAAACATGGATACAATCAAAGATAGTAACCATAATAGACATCTTGGACAAAAAGGGAAAATTTTATTTTTCGGTGAATAGTGCCGTATTCGTGAATAGTGCCGTATACGTGAATAGTAACCCCCGACACAAAAAGTTCCAAATTTGATAAAAACTCATATCAATATTTCAGCATAATGATATTGAAGAAAATAATATCATTAAGAAGAAAATAATATCCCTTACCTCAAAATATCAGTACTTCTGGTCGGAATACCGGTATAAGGCTGAAAGAAACTTGCTCTGATGAATAGAAACTCTCAAAGTATCTAAATACTCACAAAATACACTCAATAATCTAGAGAGAGAAAGAGAGAAAACTTGTTTCTGGTGTGATTTTCAATTCTAACTTAGCCCTCTATTTATAGGAAAATTTTGGTAGGTTTGACCTGCAACCTGATGGCTTTACCTGCTACTATTCCCACCCACCACATTTGAAATATAATTCAGCACATTTCTTCACCAACCACAAGTGGGGCCCACCAATTCTAGAATTTTCCACCAAAATGATAAACTCCGAAAATTCAACAATTTCTGAACCAGTCATCTTGTAAAATTCATAATAAATCATACGTTCATTTTTAACGGTTCAAAATTTGTGGACATATACTCAACTTATATATGTATAACATATCCAAAAATTACCACGATCCAACGGTCGGATTAAAAATTATAACCCCCGCAAACTATCTCAAAAACCCTGATTTTTAATACCTCCATTCCGACAAAAATACTGACAAAAACCTCAACATTAACTCCTTCATTTTTAACCACAAAAATATATCCCTCATTTATATCCACATAAAATAAATATTTTCTTATCATATGAATCAATAATTAATTATTCACAAATAATATTACAGAATCACATTTATGACAACCAGGCCGTTCCCAGGAAAGAGGGGGCTTTCCAATAAGGATTTCTCCTTACTGGCGCGCAATTAGATGACCAAACCTCTCCTTAGACAGAACTTTCTAGACATTGCCAATAATGTTATCTAATAATATTATTCAAATAATATGAATTATTGATCTGATAAATGAAAATACTGTGCAGCAACAATTATTGAAACAACAATAATATAAAATATCAACGCAGCAATTATTGAATCAATAAAATAAAATATTGAATAATAACTACTGTAACAATTATTGAGTAGTGCCTTCTTACGTAAGAATCAATAATTGGTGCAATACCGTGTGCTACTGTATTTTAACCACCGGGTATTCCAACAGTATTAACGGTAACAACTACGCCGTTATTTATAAACAACTTATACTTGTCGTTTTCTTCATCCAATCGCTTTCCGTTATGGGGCCCACACAAGGCTGCGTCGTCGTACGAATATTCCACGACCAACCGAATATTCACCGACCAAAATAAATATTTTATAACCACTTGCTTATTTTGCAAAATTTGCACATTTCACCCATAACCAAAGTATTATATCAAATTAACCCCTTATTATTCACAATAATATTTAGAGAAAATTTGATTTTATTCATTAATAAGTTGGGGTCTTACAACCTCCCCTCCTTATGAAATTTCGTCCTCGAAATTGACGTACGTACCTGATGTTTCAAAAAGGTGAGGATACCTCGCTTTCATTTCTGATTCCAACTCCCAGGTCATTTCTTCAATAGCATGGTTTCTCCACAAAACCTTAACTTGTGGTATAACCTTCGTGCGTAGGACATGCTCTTTCCTATCCAAGATCTTAACAGGTACCTCCTCGTACGTTAAATCTTCAGCTATCTCGTCTGGTTCTAACTCAATAATGTGGTTCGGGTCTTTAACATATTTACGAAGCATAGATATGTGAAAAACATTATGAACACGAGACATGCTTGGAGGTAATGCGAGTCTATATGCCACATTTCCTATTCGCTCAAGAATCTCAAATGGACCAACAAATCTTGGATTGAGCTTTCCTCTCTTCCCAAATCTTGTAACTCCCTTCCATGGTGCAACACGTAACAATACATGATCCCCAATATTAAATTCCACGTCCTTCCGATGAAGATCCGCATAACTCTTTTGTCGATCCTGTGCCGTTTGTATACGTTGTCGAATCGTTTGGATCTTCTCTGTAGTAATGCGTACCAATTCTGGTCCCAACAATGTTGCTTCACCCACCTCGTCCCAGCATACTGGAGAACGACATTTTCTTCCATACAACGCCTCAAATGGAGCCATACCTATGCTCGCCTGATAACTGTTGTTGTAGGAGAATTCCACCAATGGTAGGTACTTATCCCAACTCCCTTTGAGATCTAAGACACAAAGTCTTAATAGATCTTCAAGAGTTTGAATAGTCCTCTCTGATTGTCCGTCCGTTTGAGGATGGTATGCTGAACTGAATCGTAAATCCGTGCCCATAGCTTTCTGCAAGCTAACCCAAAATCGTGAAGTGAATCTTGGGTCACGATCCGAAACTATGGATACTGGCATGCCATGCAATCTCACAATCTCGTTCACGTACATACTAGCAAGACGTTCAAGGGAATAAGTCTCACGTATCGGCAAGAAATGAGCGGACTTGGTTAATCTATCAACAATAACCCAAATCGCATCTATGCCTTGAGAAACCTTGGGAAGACCTGTAACAAAATCCATAGTAATGTGTTCCCACTTCCATTTCGGAATCTCAAGTGGTTGCAATGGACCCTTTGGTACTTGATGCTCCGCTTTTACACGTTGACAAGTTAAACATCTCGAGATAAACTCCGCGATCTCTCTTTTCATATTGCTCCACCAAAATGTATGTCGAAGATCGTGATACATTTTGGTACTCCCAGGATGGATTGCAAACGGTGTGTTGTGTGCCTCCATCATTATTCTATGCTTCAAGTCAAAATCGTTAGGAACACAAAGTCTGGAGTTGACTCGAAGTATTCCTTCTTCATCGATTCTTGCTTCTGGAATAGCACCTTCTTGCACTTTCTTCTTCATACGCATCAGCTCTATATCCGTAGCTTGAGCAGCTTTAACTTTATCGATTAAAGTCGGTTCTACTCGTATATTTGATATCATCATGTGGGTACTTGGAGCCTTCATCTCTATCTCCATCCTTTGCAAGTCATACAAAATGGGCCTTTGTGTTAAAAACATTGCACTCGTACCCGCATATGATCTTCTACTCAATGCGTCAGCTACTACGTTTGCTTTTCCAGGATGGTATTGGATGGTATGATCGTAATCTTTCAACAGCTCAAGCCAACGTCGTTGCCGCATGTTGAGTTCCTTTTGGGTGAAGAAATATTTGAGGCTTTTATGATCTGTATAGATCTCCACTTTCTCCCCATACAGGTAGTGTCTCCAGATCTTCAACGCAAAAACGACTGCTGCCAACTCCAAATCATGAGTAGGATAATTCCTCTCATATTCTTTGAGTTGTCGTGAGGCATAGGCTATGACTTTCCCATGTTGCATGAGAACACATCCTAACCCTTTGCCTGAAGCATCGCTGTAGATAACAAATCCATCCGAACCAGATGGTATTGTCAAAACAGGTGCCGAAATGAGTCTCCTCTTGAGTTCTTGGAAACTCTTCTCGCATTCCTCACTCCATACGAATTTTGTATCTTTCCGAGTCAGCTGAGTTAACGGAGTAGCGATTCGAGAAAATCCTTCCACAAATCTCCGATAATAACCAGCTAAGCCCAGAAAGCTACGTACTTCGGTTACCGACTTCGGTTGCTCCCAACTTTGTATGGCTTCAATCTTCGCCGGGTCGACAGATACTCCATGTTTTGACACCACGTGCCCAAGGAATGCTACTTCCTCAAGCCAGAACTCGCATTTCTTCAGTTTGGCATATAGCTTGTTTTCACGAAGCCTTTGCAGTACCAGCTTCAAATGGCGCTCATGATCTTCACGGCTTTTGGAATAGATGAGGATGTCATCAATAAAGACAACAACGAACTGATCCAAATATTCTTTGAATACACGGTTCATCATATCCATGAAGGCAGCAGGAGCATTAGTCAATCCAAAAGACATTACTAAGAATTCATAATGCCCGTACCGAGTTCTGAAGGCAGTCTTTGGAATATCCTCAGTTTTAATCTTCAGCTGATGATATCCAGAACGAAGATCGATCTTTGAAAAGAATTGTGCTCCTTGTAACTGGTCAAACAGGTCATCAATGCGAGGTAGCGGATACCTATTCTTGATAGTGACATGATTCAATTCTCGATAGTCAATACAAAGTCGCATACTCCCGTCTTTCTTCTTTACGAATAAAACAGGAGCACCCAAAGGAGACGTACTAGGACGAATAAAACCGATGTCCAACAACTCCTGTAGTTGGACTTTTAACTCCTGAAGTTCAATAGGAGCCATTCGATATGGAGTTTTAGAAATGGGCTTTGTACCGGGTTCAAGGTCAATAAAGAATTCAACTTCACGTTCGGGGGTAGACCAGGAAGTTCTTCAGGAAATACATCGGGAAATTCTCTAACAATAGAAATATTATTCAAATCTGACTTGTCTTTGTTCAAATCCATAACATGGGCTAAGAAAGCTTGACATCCGTTTTTCAATAAACGAATAGCTTTGTGGCTTGATATGACAGTGACTGATTTTAGTGGTTTAGTAGTTTGAATTCGTATGACAGGTTGGTTAGGAATATGAAAACTAACAACCTTACGAAAACAATCAATTTTAGCATGATGAGTGGTTAACCAATCAATTCCTAAAATCACATCAAAAGCAAGTATCTTTAAAGAGATAAGATCAACAGGTAATGTGATAGTGCCAACTTGGATCATGCAAGATTTATAAACTGTAGATGTAACGAAGGTTTCACCCAACGGAGTTTCAACAGATAAGTTAAAGTCCAATTTCTCCGGAGTCAAGTTTAAACGTTGAGCACAAGCAGGAGAGATAAAAGAATGGGTAGAACCGGTATCTAGTAAAGTATAAACTTCGCAAGAATTCAAGATTAGCTTACCCGTGATCACCTCGTTCGGGTTTCTCGCGTTTTGGCCAGTAACGACAAACGCCCTTCCAGGAACCGCTGATTTCGACTTATCCGGGACAGCTTTTGAGTCACCATCCCCGCTGAACTTGGTTTTGCTACAGAACACTCTCGAGCTATATGACCCTCCTTTCCACAGTTATAACATACCTTGGATTGTTGTGGGCAGTTTGGGCTGATATGTCCCTCTTTCCCACATTTGTAACATACGACCGGTGGTCGTTCTCCTCCCCTAGAAACAGTTGATGTTTGTGCTGACGTCTTCACGTTATCATTGTTGTACCTTCTCTTCTTGAAATCTCCTCCCGACTCGCTCCTTCTATTATCACGACCACGATTACCACCAGAGTGGTTACCGCTTTTGTCCGAATGTTTTCCTCCCTGCTGGTTTTCATTGCTTCGATGACTGCCGCCACCGGTATGACCCTGGTTGTGGTCCCTCGGTTGCACATACTCATTATCTCGCTCTAATAATTGAGCCCTGTTTACAACATCTGAATATAAAGAAAATTTATGAGAGATAAGATATTGCCGAATCTCGGGTTTTAGACCTCTCAGAAACATCCTTGTCATTCGTTCCTCATTTTCGACCAAATGAGGTGCAAACCTGGATAACTCTGCAAACTTCGCCTCGTACTGGGACACCGTCATGTTGTTTTGTTCCAGTCTAATAAACTCAACCTCCTTCATATGACGAATACTTTCAGGAAAGTACTTGTCATTGAACAGTTTTTGAAATGTTTCCCAGGACATGTTGAGTGCGTCAGGCTGGGTACGCTTCACAGACTCCCACCAGTAGTCTGCCTCACCGCGGAACATAAATGTGGCGAATGGAACCTTCTGTTCCTCCGTGCATCCCAAGACATCAAATATCTTGGTAATTTGCTTGACCCACGTTTCCGCCATGATCGGATCCGGCTTTCCCTTAAATTCTGGTGGTCCCAATTCTTTGAACTGCTTAGCTGTGACAAACCGCGCGTTGTTATCATTTCCACCCGTATTCTGCACACGAGTCTCCCTCGTCTGATTTTGCATGAACTGCAAAAAGCTCCTAAACATTCCATCATTCATCGTTTGCTCGGTAACGTTGTTTACAGGAGGAATATTGCCTTCCTGTTGCACGTTCCCCTGGGTAGTGATCAAAGGTGTCTCCACGGTCTGATTTACTCCATTATTAACGTTCTCAGCTGCCATTCTTAAATACTGCCATAAAACAAGGGTTAATAGTCATGTCATATATTATCCCTATACTCTGACCGACCAAATAAACACCAAATAAACTTAGTCAGGTCATACTAGCGAAGGAATTCCCGTCTCTCCCCTCCTAGTTCTTGTCTCACATCTCAGCCAGGGATCATATCCCTAAGCTCTGATACCAACTGTGACGCCCCCAGAATAGGTATACAACACCCATTCTGAGTCGCCAAATACATGGTACAGAAAGCAAACTACAACTTCAATAATACAATTGTCGTGCAAAATACGACAACACATACTGTGAGTTTAAATACAAATATTGTCTTCTAGACAATATCCACACTCAAATAAATCCTCATTACAATTATTCAAACACTATTTTACAGAAATAGTGAGGACTGCTAATACATCTTTCTAGAACCATCACTCCATACCCCGACTAGATCCTGCTATGTTCTCACCTCCTGAGAAGAAAAATGGAACAAAAAGGAAAAGGGTGAGCTCAACTAGCCCAGTAAAGAATATTATGACTAAGATAATATACAACAAATTATCGTTAGTCTTCAACAGGGAAAAATCTGATAAAATATAATCGACAACAAGTTTTAGATCAACAACTGCAGCGGAAACAGCAAACCATTAGAAGAGTCAAGTAGAGAAAGAATTCTACTATCTTCTAAGATTTAAAAGTCCATCATCAATATTTTATCCCTGTAACATCAATTAATAATCATCTTTAACCAAATATTCATCTTTGCACTACAGGCCAAAGATATTCATTTGTATCATCAGTCGGTCATGTTCATCTCAACACCTGTTCATCTTTGCACTACAGGCCAAAGATATTCATCAAGTAATTATACATCTTTGCACTACAGGCCAAAGATATTCAGTAATATCATCATTTAGGACTGAGGATGATGAAAAATATCTTAAAGAGAACGAATCCAATGAGACAGAAGGACAAATAGTAGGGATTCGTATAACAGTTTATCCAAGATCAATAATACTTCATAATAATCAATTGTGAAGCAGAATTCAAAAATAAAGATCAAAACATGGATACAATCAAAGATAGTAACCATAATAGACATCTTGGACAAAAAGGGAAAATTTTATTTTTCGGTGAATAGTGCCGTATTCGTGAATAGTGCCGTATACGTGAATAGTAACCCCCGACACAAAAAGTTCCAAATTTGATAAAAACTCATATCAATATTTCAGCATAATGATATTGAAGAAAATAATATCATTAAGAAGAAAATAATATCCCTTACCTCAAAATATCAGTACTTCTGGTCGGAATACCGGTATAAGGCTGAAAGAAACTTGCTCTGATGAATAGAAACTCTCAAAGTATCTAAATACTCACAAAATACACTCAATAATCTAGAGAGAGAAAGAGAGAAAACTTGTTTCTGGTGTGATTTTCAATTCTAACTTAGCCCTCTATTTATAGGAAAATTTTGGTAGGTTTGACCTGCAACCTGATGGCTTTACCTGCTACTATTCCCACCCACCACATTTGAAATATAATTCAGCACATTTCTTCACCAACCACAAGTGGGGCCCACCAATTCTAGAATTTTCCACCAAAATGATAAACTCCGAAAATTCAACAATTTCTGAACCAGTCATCTTGTAAAATTCATAATAAATCATACGTTCATTTTTAACGGTTCAAAATTTGTGGACATATACTCAACTTATATATGTATAACATATCCAAAAATTACCACGATCCAACGGTCGGATTAAAAATTATAACCCCCGCAAACTATCTCAAAAACCCTGATTTTTAATACCTCCATTCCGACAAAAATACTGACAAAAACCTCAACATTAACTCCTTCATTTTTAACCACAAAAATATATCCCTCATTTATATCCACATAAAATAAATATTTCCTTATCATATGAATCAATAATTAATTATTCACAAATAATATTACAGAATCACATTTATGACAACCAGGCCGTTCCCAGGAAAGAGGGGGCTTTCCAATAAGGATTTCTCCTTACTGGCGCGCAATTAGATGACCAAACCTCTCCTTAGACAGAACTTTCTAGACATTGCCAATAATGTTATCTAATAATATTATTCAAATAATATGAATTATTGATCTGATAAATGAAAATACTGTGCAGCAACAATTATTGAAACAACAATAATATAAAATATCAACGCAGCAATTATTGAATCAATAAAATAAAATATTGAATAATAACTACTGTAACAATTATTGAGTAGTGCCTTCTTACGTAAGAATCAATAATTGGTGCAATACCGTGTGCTACTGTATTTTAACCACCGGGTATTCCAACAGTATTAACGGTAACAACTACGCCGTTATTTATAAACAACTTATACTTGTCGTTTTCTTCATCCAATCGCTTTCCGTTATGGGGCCCACACAAGGCTGCGTCGTCGTACGAATATTCCACGACCAACCGAATATTCACCGACCAAAAATAAATATTTTATAACCACTTGCTTATTTTGCAAAATTTGCACATTTCACCCATAACCAAAGTATTATATCAAATTAACCCCTTATTATTCACAATAATATTTAGAGAAAATTTGATTTTATTCATTAATAAGTTGGGGTCTTACAACCTCCCCTCCTTATGAAATTTCGTCCTCGAAATTGACGTACGTACCTGATGTTTCAAAAAGGTGAGGATACCTCGCTTTCATTTCTGATTCCAACTCCCAGGTCATTTCTTCAATAGCATGGTTTCTCCACAAAACCTTAACTTGTGGTATAACCTTCGTGCGTAGGACATGCTCTTTCCTATCCAAGATCTTAACAGGTACCTCCTCGTACGTTAAATCTTCAGCTATCTCGTCTGGTTCTAACTCAATAATGTGGTTCGGGTCTTTAACATATTTACGAAGCATAGATATGTGAAAAACATTATGAACACGAGACATGCTTGGAGGTAATGCGAGTCTATATGCCACATTTCCTATTCGCTCAAGAATCTCAAATGGACCAACAAATCTTGGATTGAGCTTTCCTCTCTTCCCAAATCTTGTAACTCCCTTCCATGGTGCAACACGTAACAATACATGATCCCCAATATTAAATTCCACGTCCTTCCGATGAAGATCCGCATAACTCTTTTGTCGATCCTGTGCCGTTTGTATACGTTGTCGAATCGTTTGGATCTTCTCTGTAGTAATGCGTACCAATTCTGGTCCCAACAATGTTGCTTCACCCACCTCGTCCCAGCATACTGGAGAACGACATTTTCTTCCATACAACGCCTCAAATGGAGCCATACCTATGCTCGCCTGATAACTGTTGTTGTAGGAGAATTCCACCAATGGTAGGTACTTATCCCAACTCCCTTTGAGATCTAAGACACAAAGTCTTAATAGATCTTCAAGAGTTTGAATAGTCCTCTCTGATTGTCCGTCCGTTTGAGGATGGTATGCTGAACTGAATCGTAAATCCGTGCCCATAGCTTTCTGCAAGCTAACCCAAAATCGTGAAGTGAATCTTGGGTCACGATCCGAAACTATGGATACTGGCATGCCATGCAATCTCACAATCTCGTTCACGTACATACTAGCAAGACGTTCAAGGGAATAAGTCTCACGTATCGGCAAGAAATGAGCGGACTTGGTTAATCTATCAACAATAACCCAAATCGCATCTATGCCTTGAGAAACCTTGGGAAGACCTGTAACAAAATCCATAGTAATGTGTTCCCACTTCCATTTCGGAATCTCAAGTGGTTGCAATGGACCCTTTGGTACTTGATGCTCCGCTTTTACACGTTGACAAGTTAAACATCTCGAGATAAACTCCGCGATCTCTCTTTTCATATTGCTCCACCAAAATGTATGTCGAAGATCGTGATACATTTTGGTACTCCCAGGATGGATTGCAAACGGTGTGTTGTGTGCCTCCATCATTATTCTATGCTTCAAGTCAAAATCGTTAGGAACACAAAGTCTGGAGTTGACTCGAAGTATTCCTTCTTCATCGATTCTTGCTTCTGGAATAGCACCTTCTTGCACTTTCTTCTTCATACGCATCAGCTCTATATCCGTAGCTTGAGCAGCTTTAACTTTATCGATTAAAGTCGGTTCTACTCGTATATTTGATATCATCATGTGGGTACTTGGAGCCTTCATCTCTATCTCCATCCTTTGCAAGTCATACAAAATGGGCCTTTGTGTTAAAAACATTGCACTCGTACCCGCATATGATCTTCTACTCAATGCGTCAGCTACTACGTTTGCTTTTCCAGGATGGTATTGGATGGTATGATCGTAATCTTTCAACAGCTCAAGCCAACGTCGTTGCCGCATGTTGAGTTCCTTTTGGGTGAAGAAATATTTGAGGCTTTTATGATCTGTATAGATCTCCACTTTCTCCCCATACAGGTAGTGTCTCCAGATCTTCAACGCAAAAACGACTGCTGCCAACTCCAAATCATGAGTAGGATAATTCCTCTCATATTCTTTGAGTTGTCGTGAGGCATAGGCTATGACTTTCCCATGTTGCATGAGAACACATCCTAACCCTTTGCCTGAAGCATCGCTGTAGATAACAAATCCATCCGAACCAGATGGTATTGTCAAAACAGGTGCCGAAATGAGTCTCCTCTTGAGTTCTTGGAAACTCTTCTCGCATTCCTCACTCCATACGAATTTTGTATCTTTCCGAGTCAGCTGAGTTAACGGAGTAGCGATTCGAGAAAATCCTTCCACAAATCTCCGATAATAACCAGCTAAGCCCAGAAAGCTACGTACTTCGGTTACCGACTTCGGTTGCTCCCAACTTTGTATGGCTTCAATCTTCGCCGGGTCGACAGATACTCCATGTTTTGACACCACGTGCCCAAGGAATGCTACTTCCTCAAGCCAGAACTCGCATTTCTTCAGTTTGGCATATAGCTTGTTTTCACGAAGCCTTTGCAGTACCAGCTTCAAATGGCGCTCATGATCTTCACGGCTTTTGGAATAGATGAGGATGTCATCAATAAAGACAACAACGAACTGATCCAAATATTCTTTGAATACACGGTTCATCATATCCATGAAGGCAGCAGGAGCATTAGTCAATCCAAAAGACATTACTAAGAATTCATAATGCCCGTACCGAGTTCTGAAGGCAGTCTTTGGAATATCCTCAGTTTTAATCTTCAGCTGATGATATCCAGAACGAAGATCGATCTTTGAAAAGAATTGTGCTCCTTGCAACTGGTCGAACAGGTCATCAATGCGAGGTAGCGGATACCTATTCTTGATAGTGACATGATTCAATTCTCGATAGTCGATACAAAGTCGCATACTCCCGTCTTTCTTCTTTACGAATAAAACAGGAGCACCCCAAGGAGACGTACTAGGACGAATAAAACCGATGTCCAACAACTCCTGTAGTTGGACTTTTAACTCCTGAAGTTCAATAGGAGCCATTCGATATGGAGTTTTAGAAATGGGCTTTGTACCGGGTTCAAGGTCAATAAAGAATTCAACTTCACGTTCTGGGGGTAGACCAGGAAGTTCTTCAGGAAATACATCGGGAAATTCTCTAACAATAGAAATATTATTCAAATCTGACTTGTCTTTGTTCAAATCCATAACATGGGCTAAGAAAGCTTGACATCCGTTTTTCAATAAACGAATAGCTTTGTGGCTTGATATGACAGTGACTGATTTTAGTGGTTTAGTAGTTTGAATTCGTATGACAGGTTGGTTAGGAATATGAAAACTAACAACCTTACGAAAACAATCAATTTTAGCATGATGAGTGGTTAACCAATCAATTCCTAAAATCACATCAAAAGCAAGTATCTTTAAAGAGATAAGATCAACAGGTAATGTGATAGTGCCAACTTGGATCATGCAAGATTTATAAACTGTAGATGTAACGAAGGTTTCACCCAACGGAGTTTCAACAGATAAGTTAAAGTCCAATTTCTCCGGAGTCAAGTTTAAACGTTGAGCACAAGCAGGAGAGATAAAAGAATGGGTAGAACCGGTATCTAGTAAAGTATAAACTTCGCAAGAATTCAAGATTAGCTTACCCGTGATCACCTCGTTCGGGTTTCTCGCGTTTTGGCCAGTAACGACAAACGCCCTTCCAGGAACCGCTGATTTCGACTTATCCGGGACAGCTTTCTGAGTCACCATCCCCGCTGAACTTGGTTTTGCTACAAAACACTCTCGAGCTATATGACCCTCCTTTCCACAGTTATAACATACCTTGGATTGTTGTGGGCAGTTTGGGCTGATATGTCCCTCTTTCCCACATTTGTAACATACGACCGGTGGTCGTTCTCCTCCCCTAGAAACAGTTGATGTTTGTGCTGACGTCTTCACGTTATCATTGTTGTACCTTCTCTTCTTGAAATCTCCTCCCGACTCGCTCCTTCTATTATCACGACCACGATTACCACCAGAGTGGTTACCGCTTTTGTCCGAATATTTTCCTCCCTGCTGGTTTTCATTGCTTCGATGACTGCCGCCACCGGTATGACCCTGGTTGTGGTCCCTCGGTTGCACATACTCATTATCTCGCTCTAATAATTGAGCCCTGTTTACAACATCTGAATATAAAGAAAATTTATGAGAGATAAGATATTGCCGAATCTCGGGTTTTAGACCTCTCAGAAACATCCTTGTCATTCGTTCCTCATTTTCGACCAAATGAGGTGCAAACCTGGATAACTCTGCAAACTTCGCCTCGTACTGGGACACCGTCATGTTGTTTTGTTCCAGTCTAATAAACTCAACCTCCTTCATATGACGAATACTTTCAGGAAAGTACTTGTCATTGAACAGTTTTTGAAATGTTTCCCAGGACATGTTGAGTGCGTCAGGCTGGGTACGCTTCACAGACTCCCACCAGTAGTCTGCCTCACCGCGGAACATAAATGTGGCGAATGGAACCTTCTGTTCCTCCGTGCATCCCAAGACATCAAATATCTTGGTAATTTGCTTGACCCACGTTTCCGCCATGATCGGATCCGGCTTTCCCTTAAATTCTGGTGGTCCCAATTCTTTGAACTGCTTAGCTGTGACAAACCGCGCGTTGTTATCATTTCCACCCGTATTCTGCACACGAGTCTCCCTCGTCTGATTTTGCATGAACTGCAAAAAGCTCCTAAACATTCCATCATTCATCGTTTGCTCGGTAACGTTGTTTACAGGAGGAATATTGCCTTCCTGTTGCACGTTCCCCTGGGTAGTGATCAAAGGTGTCTCCACGGTCTGATTTACTCCATTATTAACGTTCTCAGCTGCCATTCTTAAATACTGCCATAAAACAAGGGTTAATAGTCATGTCATATATTATCCCTATACTCTGACCGACCAAATAAACACCAAATAAACTTAGTCAGGTCATACTAGCGAAGGAATTCCCCGTCTCTCCCCTCCTAGTTCTTGTCTCACATCTCAGCCAGGGATCATATCCCTAAGCTTTGATACCAACTTTGACGCCCCCAGGATAGGTATACAACACCCATTCTGAGTCGCCAAATACATGGTACAGAAAGCAAACTACAACTTCAATAATACAATTGTCGTGCAAAATACGACAACACACACTGAGTTTAAATACAAATATTGTCTTCTAGACAATATCCACACTCAAATAAATCCTCATTACAATTATTCAAAAACTATTTTACAGGAATAGTGAGGACTGCTAATACATCTTTCTAGAACCATCACTCCATACCCCGACTAGATCCTGCTATGTTCTCACCTCCTGAGAAGAAAAATGGAACAAAAAGGAAAAGGGTGAGCTCAACTAGCCCAGTAAAGAATATTATGACTAAAATAATATACAACAAATTATCGTTAGTCTTCAACAGGGAAAAATCTGATAAAATATAATCGACAACAAGTTTTAGATCAACAACTGCAGCGGAAACAGCAAACCATTAGAAGAGTCAAGTAGAGAAAGAATTCTACTATCTTCTAAGATTTAAAAGTCCATCATCAATATTTTATCCCTGTAACATCAATTAATAATCATCTTTAACCAAATATTCATCTTTGCACTACAGGCCAAAGATATTCATTTGTATCATCAGTCGGTCATGTTCATCTCAACACCTGTTCATCTTTGCACTACAGGCCAAAGATATTCATCAAGTAATTATACATCTTTGCACTACAGGCCAAAGATATTCAGTAATATCATCATTTAGGACTGAGGATGATGAAAAATATCTTAAAGAGAACGAATCCAATGAGACAGAAGGACAAATAGTAGGGATTCGTATAACAGTTTATCCAAGATCAATAATACTTCATAATAATCAATTGTGAAGCAGAATTCAAAAATAAAGATCAAAACATGGATACAATCAAAGATAGTAACCATAATAGACATCTTGGACAAAAAGGGAAAATTTTATTTTTCGGTGAATAGTGCCGTATTCGTGAATAGTGCCGTATACGTGAATAATAACCCCCGACACAAAAAGTTTCAAATTTGATAAAAACTCATATCAATATTTCAGCATAATGATATTGAAGAAAATAATATCATTAAGAAGAAAATAATATCCCTTACCTCAAAATATCAGTACTTCTGGTCGGAATACCGGTATAAGGCTGAAAGAAACTTGCTCTGATGAATAGAAACTCTCAAAGTATCTAAATACTCACAAAATACACTCAATAATCTAGAGAGAGAAAGAGAGAAAACTTGTTTCTGGTGTGATTTTCAATTCTAACTTAGCCCTCTATTTATAGGAAAATTTTGGTAGGTTTGACCTGCAACCTGATGGCTTTACCTGCTACTATTCCCACCCACCACATTTGAAATATAATTCAGCACATTTCTTCACCAACCACAAGTGGGGCCCACCAATTCTAGAATTTTCCACCAAAATGATAAACTCC
This sequence comes from Panax notoginseng, assembly GCA_016801055.1. Classification (NCBI taxonomy): domain Eukaryota; kingdom Viridiplantae; phylum Streptophyta; class Magnoliopsida; order Apiales; family Araliaceae; genus Panax; species Panax notoginseng. Next base: position 101,720,494 of record CM029017.1, on the reverse strand, counting down.
GAAAATTCAACAATTTCTGAACCAGTCATCTTGTAAAATTCGTAATAAATCATACGTTCATTTTTAACGGTTCAAAATTTGTGTACATATACTCAACTTATATATGTATAACATATCCAAAAATTACCACGATCCAACGGTCGGATTAAAAATTATAACCCCCGCAAACTATCTCAAAAATCCTGATTTTTAATACCTCCATTCCGACAAAAATACTGACAAAAACCTCAACATTAACTCCTTCATTTTTAACCACAAAAATATATCCCTCATTTATATCCACATAAAATAAATATTTTCTTATCATATGAATCAATAATTAATTATTCACAAATAATATTACAGAATCACATTTATGACAACCAGGCCGTTCCCAGGAAAGAGGGGGCTTTCCAATAAGGATTTCTCCTTACTGGCGCGCAATTAGATGACCAAACCTCTCCTTAGACAGAACTTTCTAGACATTGCCAATAATGTTATCTAATAATATTATTCAAATAATATGAATTATTGATCTGATAAAAGAAAATACTGTGCAGCAACAATTATTGAAACAACAATAATATAAAATATCAACGCAGCAATTATTGAATCAATAAAATAAAATATTGAATAATAACTACTGTAACAATTATTGAGTAGTGCCTTCTTACGTAAGAATCAATAATTGGTGCAATACCGTGTGCTACTGTATTTTAACCACCGGGTATTCCAACAGTATTAACGGTAACAACTACGCCGTTATTTATAAACAGCTTATACTTGTCGTTTTCTTCATCCAATCGCTTTCCGTTATGGGGCCCACACAAGGCTGCGTCGTCGTACGAATATTCCCCGATAGCAAAAATATTCCACGACCAACCGAGTATTCACCGACCAAAAATAAATATTTTATAACCACTTGCTTATTTTGCAAAATTTGCACATTTCACCCATAACCAAAGTATTATATCAAATTAACCCCTTATTATTCACAATAATATTTAGAGAAATTTTGATTTTATTCATTAATAAGTTGGGGTCTTACAATAAAAGTTAAAGTTAAGGGTGATATATGAATTTTTTTCTTCAAAATATGTAAGTGGTTATAAAATACTCATTCCTATCGGAGAATATTTGTTTGGTCGTGGAATATTCTTTCTGTCGGAAAATATTCGTATGACGGCGCACCCATTTATGGGCTCCATAACAGAATAACTGTCGGATGAAGAAAACGATAAAAGGGAGTTTTTATAAATAACAGCGTAGTTGTTACCGTTAACACTGTTAGAACCCCCGGTGGTTAAAATACAGTAATACGCGTTATTGCACAGTAACACACGGTATTGCACCAATTATTGATTCTTACGTAAGAAGACACTACTCAATAATTGTTACAGTAATTGCTGTTCAGTATTTTATTTTATTGATTCAATAATTGCTACGTTGATATTTTATATTACTACTGTTTCTATAATTGTCACTACACAATATTTTCTATTATCGGAGCAATAATTCATATTATCTAAATAATATTATTAGATAATATTATTGAAAATATCTAAAAAGTTCTGTCTAATGAGAGGTTTGGTCACCTAATTGCGCGCCAGTAAGGAGAAATCCTTATTGGAAAGCCCCCTCTTTCCTGGGAACTGTCTGGTTGTCATTATTGTGATTCTGTAATATTATTTGTGAATAATTAATTATTAATTTATATGATAAGAAAAATATTCATTTTATGTGGATATAGATGGAAATTTTTTTTTTAAAGTGACAATTGTTAAAAATTGATATTTTATCTTATATGATAAAATAATTTATTATTATATTTTAATAATATAATAATGGTGATATTTTTACAATGAATGTGGTATATATGAGTATATGAGGAGGAAGCGTATTTTTATTGTAAAAGTTGTTTAAAACATGTTAAACATGTCGGTAGACCCCATTTCTTGACTGAAATTTGATTATAGCTTGTAAAATCGTCTGTATGTGGATTTCGGTCAATTTATGTTTGGAATTTAGAAAACCTTTCTTCTGCAAAGTACTATTCACGAGTACTATTCACGAGTACTATTCACGAAGCATGATGATGTTTTTTGTGAAATTTCTATCTTTTGGTGTCGGAATTACTATTCACGTATACAACACTATTCACAAATACGATATTATTCACAGAAAAATGAAGTTTTCTTCTCTGTGTCCAAGATTGTCTATTATGATTCCTATCTTTGATTGGATCTATGTTTTGGTCTTCATTCTTGAATTTTACTCCACTCTGGTTATTTATGAGGTATATTTGAACTTGGGTTGTTTAAAGTATGAATCCTTAATATTTGTTCTTTTGTTTCACTGGATTCGTTTTCTTTAAAATATTTTACATCATCCTTAGTCCTAAATGATGATATAACTGAATATCTTTGGCCTGTAGTGCAAAGATGAATGATTTCTGATGAATATTTTTGGTTCATAATGCAAAGATGACCTGTTGTTGGATATCTTTGGCATGTAGTGCAAAGATGACTTGTTGATGAATATCTTTTGGCCTGTAGTGCAAAGATGACCTATTGATGAATATCTTTGGCCCGTAGTGCAAAGATGAATTTATTAGTAAGATTATGAACATGAACTGTGATTTGGTATAACCATGATCTTTGATGTTTCAGGTGATGAAATTAACTTTTTGTCCTGGATAAGGAAAGGAATTTAGAACTACAATTACGATTATGAGTTATTCACGTGATTGTGGACAAGAATTGTTGATTAATGTTACAGGGATAAAACATTGTTGGTAGACTTTTAACATGAAGAAGATAATAGATTTTATGATCTATTTGACTCTTCTAATGGATTGCTCGTTCTGCTGTAACTATGGTTAAAAAGTTTTATCATCTACCATATGTTCTAAATCTCTAATTTATTACTGTTGTAGGCTATTGATAATTTATTTATCTTTAGTCATGATATTCTTTACTGGGCTAGTTGTGCTCACCCTTTTGCTTCACAATTCCTTTCAGGTAATAAAAGTGTAGCTGGGTCAAGCGGGGGATAATAGGGGAATAGAACGGTGGTCTATAGATGTTGAGGGTGAATTGAATTTAACTTAGAAGGGTGTTTTGCCACTATCATACAAGATGTCTAATGACATACAACCTCATGTCATCATAAGACAGGGTTGTGCTCATCCACTTGCTGAGTATATTTACAAGCACTACCTATATAATCTTGGTGTTTGTTTGGAGTATAATTCCCAATTAGAGACGGTGGAGATAATGATATGTCAAGAGAAGACTCAACATTGGGAAGAATATGATAGTAATCTTCTCGTTTTTCTTTGGGGTCTATTGGGTCAACCAAAGATAATTCTGTGGCCATATGATATCTATCATAACCTAGACGCATGACCTCCCATGTACGAAGGTTTTCTTTAGCACTTCCCAAAGATTTTAATTTCTAAAACAGTTTTCGACTATACCTTTATGTAAGGTGTCATTATGAGGTACTGTCCACGGTTGGGACATGAGTCACAGTTGGTATATATTTGTATTTAAACTCACAGTTTAAGTGTTGTCGTATCTTGCACGACAATTGTATTAATAAAGTTGTAGTTATTTTCTTTAGTATGTTTTTGGCGACTCAGAATAGGTTGGTTGGATTGGACCTATTTGGGGGCGTTACACTAACAATTGTTCGTCTAGCTAGAATAATTAGCTCAGACATATCTTAACACAATTTGACAATAAACATGAATTATTTGTACTGTCAATACTAGCTTCTACGGATGTAAGTATCCAACAATAGTTATTCTCTAATTATATTCTCAGAATTCACTAATTTAATTTGAATTAATAAACATGCACTAACTGCGAATAATCAACAATAAATTCTCAGGCGTGGTCTAATCAACAATAATTAACCACCATAATAATTAAACAAATATAACTCAAGGTTGAGTTAGGAAACTTGCCTTCTGCGTTGATTACTGCTACATAATAGATTTATATGCGTTTGTAAGACCTATAATTAATAATATCGGTCTCACAATTAGCATAATAATTCACAAAACACAATACTGTTATTTACGGTCAATCTGTCTCCTAGGCACATTACTACATAGCCACATTAGTGTTTATAACCTATATAAACACTTATAAAGTTTAACTAGTTCGGTCTGGTTGGACTTCGATCTATTCTTGGTGTACTTGTCACCCTATCCGATAATTTACACATTTATTGTCAATTAAACTTGGTCTCTAAGCTTCAATATTATTTTAGATAAGTCAAATATCATTTATAATATTTTTCGGACGCTTTTAATAATTTTATAATAATTATTATAATTTATAATAATTTTTCAAACACTGAAATTATATTTAAATGATTTAAATACTAACTAATTCTATTATCATTACTATTTAATAATATAAAAATATTAATGAAATACTTGTCAAAATATTAAAGTTATTGTTAATAACTTAAATATATTTTTAAATCATCAATATTCTACTTAAATGATTTTTAAAATTATTAAAATTATGTTTAAATCATCACCATTAATATTTAAATATTAATTAAATTATTATCAAAATATTAAAAGTCATTAGTTATAACTTAAAATATTTTTAAATCATTTTTCTCATTTTTAAATAATTTTTAAATCAATAAAACTATTTTTAATTCATTTATTTAATGTAATAATTAAATGAATCTATTATCATTAATATTAATTTATTAATGAGAATTCTCCAAAAATATTGAAAATTACATTTTATAATTCAAAATATTTTTAAACACTTTATTCTTATTTAAAATAATTTTTATAATATTAAAATTATTTTTCTCTAATTTATTTAACACACTAATTAAGTAAATTAAATATCATTAATATTCAAATAATTATAAAAATTAATAAAAAAATGTTCCAAATAATTAAAAGTAATTTTTCAGAATTTAAAATAATTTTTAAAACTATTTTTGTAATATTTAGAATTTATTTTCTATTTTAAGTATTTTCTAGAAATTCAGAAATTAAAAATTAATTCATCCGTCGCTATAGCCTATAGCGACGCTTTCTGTCACCTTAGGTGTTCTTGAGCCTCAATAACACTATCAGGCCAGTCTCAAGGGTGCTCGTTTGAGCGGCTATGATTCTCATCTCAAAATGTTTCTAAGCCAACTAATGTTCATAACTCACAGTACTAATGTAGTATTACATGTTCCCACAATCAGATAGGTCATAGAACAACATACTAGGAAGATCTGTGCCTTCAAAGTCCTTGTCAGACGGTTCCTGGGTTTTCCAAAAACCCAGGCAGTCCGAGTGGACACTTTCAAGTAAAAATAATTGGAGTTCTGATCATGATTTTGGTGGTTTTACGGTTCATAAATGTAGTATACATGACAAGGACTAACGACATATCAAGATCTCAGTCCAAAATCAATAGATTCACAAGTTATGACACAGTTAAACCCTATCAGAATTTTTGTTCAAACTACTTCTAGGTTTTTCCAGAAATGCAAAACGTGATCAGATGGTCAAGTTTGATCGTCCACTACATTCGATCCGTTGATGATTTAAGGTATCTAAAGGCCAGAATCTATTGTCCACATTACAGGCTACAATCTGAATATAACAACAACATCAAAACACTTAAGTAACTAACAGATCAAGAAGCTTAAAAATGTTGTCAGACGCTGTTCATACGTTATGGGTTACCCAGAATATGGTCGGTCAACCGAGTTTGACTGATTATATCTTGAAATCTGGAAATTGAATAGCTTGGATTCCACTTCCAGATCACAGACCTCATGCCATAGTATGGATTAAAACTTTAAAACAACAAGAATCATAAACGAGGAAGGATCTGTGGCGACTGGCATTCGGTTGTCAGACCACATTTCAAGCTCAAGAACAGTTTTTGAAAAACACCATTTTAAGGCACTTTGATGCTATGGATCCATGATGGATCACCATAGATAATCTAAAAGCATCTATTAACATAAATATAAACACAAAAACACTAACTCTATCTTAGCATACAAGATCAAAATAAGTCTAGGTTTTTATATCTTCTAAATCCAATCCTTGATCTTAGCTCTCCAATATGATATTAGGTGATCTATGGGCTGGTTATGTGATTGTACTACTGAACAAATTCAGAGGTCTTGGTGACAAAGAGAGAGAGAGAGAGAGAGAGAGAGAGAGAGTTGGTGAGAGCTTGGGGGAAAAATGACCAAGTTTTGTGACTTTCTCTCTCTTGTACCTTATATAATCAATTGGTGCAATGTATATTGATGATATTGCTGAGATTTTTATGTCACAAAGTCAATTGAATTGGTGAACCGCTAAAGCTTTAGCAAATTATACAAGTTACCAAATTAAAAATGTAAAAAGGGCATTTTTGTCATTTGCAATCTAAATTTAATGGCATGATGGTCAATTGCTCCTAGAAACAAAAGTTTTAAAACCTAAGGGTTAGAACCTTAGGGTTTAACCCTAAGATTCTAACCCTTAGGTTTTAAAACTTTTGTTTCTAGGATTTTTCTAATTAGGGTTTTAAAATAGAAAAATTAAGATTTCTAAAATATAATTAGGGTTTTTTAAATTAAATTAGGGTTTTCTAATCATATTAAAGTTTAATAATTACATTTGTCATGCTAATTAGGATTAGGGTTTAGGAATCCCTGATTTAAAATTAGGGTTTCTCGGCATACGATTAGGGTTCCTAACTGAGCGTTAAGGTTTCTAATCCTGAGATTAGGGTTTCTAATCTCTTATTAGAGTTTATAAATTTTAAATCTTATCCGATCAATCATTGATCAAAATTTCTCTACAGTACAAACATGTACTCCTCAATATAATTATTTTAATTATATTTTATATCGAATGTATGTGAATGTATGTTGTGTGGTCCCTCCATCAGGAGGCTATCCCATCGGTGTTTGATTGCTGGACTCGTGAGAAGACTAATTCTCCGAGGCTCAGGAAAGGCACCACCCAAATTCGCTCCAGTTGAAAGACCGGATTAATTGTCTGTCAAGTAGATTGCGATGATTTGGGAACCTTCATGCCAAAAAGCCACGAGAATAACCTAAGATAGGTCAGCCTCTAATAAACCCAAAACGGAGGAAAGTCTCTTCATGCTCTCATTTCAAATTACTTGTAATTATCTTCCATATCTATCTCCATGTAATGAGAAATATGAAGAAATGTGTACACATACATGCTATAAACTGTTGATATCCGTTTTGCAGGATAAAATTACTAAATTGGACACATCGCATAGCATGTTATTATCCACCCCAAAGACTAAACTATGCAAGTCTTTTACAGGGAATCAATCGGATCTACCACCCGTTTAAAGTCCAAAAAGGCAACAAGCCTACAGTCAATCATGTCGTCATCCGACCAGACCGAACTTAATCCAATTTCTAGCAAAGAATTCGACGGATTAAGCAAACAGATTTGGATGTTCTACTAAAAGAATTACACCAGATTACGCAGGGTCAGAAAATACCCGTACATGCTAAATCCTCCACACAAGGAGGAACCCAGGTCGTTACTATACCTGAACTGCAGTTGGATCTGACCAACAAAACTCATGATGCTGCCCATGCCACAGGAGACCCAGACACTGGTGACATCAAAAAGAAAGTCCTCCAAATGGAAGAGACTCTTCACACTATCAAATGAATTGGAACACATGGAAATGTTTTATATGCTGATTTATGTATTTTCCCTGGTATTCAATATCCAAAAAAGTTTAAGACTCCTGACTTTGAAAAATATGACGGGTTAGGAGATCCTTACACAAATCTAAAGGTGTTTATTGGAGAACTTGGATCTTATGCAGAGGATGAAAAACTCAGAATGCAACTATTCCAAAAAAGTATAACTGGAGAAGCCCGTTCGTGGTACACAAGATTAGACAATTCAAATATCCATAGTTGGGAAGAGCTAGCACACGCTTTCCTCACCCATGATAGAATCAGAGATGGTCATGACTTTCATAGACATACAAGAAGCACCTTTCTATGAAAGAGTTTTAGCCGGCATCGGCAAATCATTTTCTGAAATGGTTAAACATGGGGAGATGGCTGAAATGGGATTGAAATCCGAAAAGATTCAAGACCTAGCTGCACTCGAAGTGGTTGCTGATCACATCCAATCTGGAAATTATGGGAACAACCCCCGGAGGGTCCATAAAAAGAAAGAAGAGGATGTTTCCCTGATACTACAGGGTCAAAAAGGCAGTCAAAACATGCCTATCTAGAGGAGAAATTACACTCCCTTTCAAGCACAATCTGTGAACCCTCCAGTACCAAAAGGTGGAGAAGTCAAATGACCTCGATATTCACACCCTTATGGGACACCCTTAAGAACATTCTCAATCTTCTAACAACACAGAACAAAATCACACATCTTCTTCCACCAGCCAGCCCTAATGGTCAGGGTTTTAATGCTACTCGAAAATGTGCTTATCATGTCGGGGCAACTGGACATGATACTCAGGATTGTTGGGCCTTGAAACATAAAATCCAAGACTTGATAGACAACGGTGAAATCGTCGTCACCAAACCCGATCAGTCTCACGTTCAAGACAACCCTCTTCCTCAACATAAAGAAGAAGAGGTTAATATGATCAATTAGAGCACTGGACAGAGTTCCAATTTCAGCTGTGAATCCTCCCAAACCCCCAAAGATGGTGATGACAGATGGGATTATGCCAAGTTCCACTTCACAATGGAACGAAAGATGAAAGCTCTTTGTAAACAAATTGAGCAATTGACAGAACTGGTGACTTATCAACATCAAGTGACTCGTCAGCTAATCAGCCAGGAGCATGCCAGTCTCCTACCTATTGTCATGAATATTCCCTCTTCACTTTCAGAAAATGAAATGATGGAAGACAAAGTGATGAAGAGAGCGAATGCTAAGGCCCATCGGGATTTTGTCAACAAAAGGGAATTCACATATTTGGGACAACCTATGGAGGAAATCCTTTATATATTAATCAATGAAGGAAGGATTAGTTCCCTTCTACCTCCAATCAACCCCCGCTCAGGACGATACAACTTTGAGGGAGTATGTCAATATCATTCTCAGTCTCGCGGTCACAGTACAGAAGAATGCTGGGCACTCCGCCACCTTATTCAAAATTTAATCGATAGTGGCGTACTGCGTCTGGCAGATAACGACACTGTGTTACGGGCAAGTGAGGATTCGTGTCCTACTAAGTGGAAGAGTGTAGTAGCAGCCATATCCACTAAAAGTGATGGGGTTAACAAGTCACTTGTCATACCAGTAATTCAACTCAAGGGAATCAACAATCCTTTGAAAGTGGCTGCTCCCGAGCCAATCAACTTGCCATGCAGACCACAATATTCTATTGTTAGCTTGCGCGCAGTTCCATGGAATTATGGAGAATGTGAAGGATCCACCTCGCATATAACTGATGTAGTGTCGAAGGAGAATCCACTGTATCTTCCCCAACGGGTAATGAAGCATGTCACAAAGTCTAAGGGGAAAGTACCCATTGAGAAGATTGAAAATTTCCTCTGCACTATGGGTCATAACGAAGCCAATGTGGTTTTAAGCTTGAAAGAAGCTCCACAACAGATATCAATCTTGGACTTAGTGCTGACCTCCGAGAATCACCGGAAGGTCTTATTAAAGGTTTTAGAGGAAGCCTATTTACCGACATCAGTTGATACAAAAAAGTTTCAACATCTGGTTGATCACATTTTCAACAACAATGTGATATCCTTCACTGATGATGACATACCACCCGAAGGGACCAGTCATTGCAAACCGTTGCACATTGCGATCTTGTCCTCCGGATATATGGTGGCGAGAGTTTTAATAGATGGAGGTTCCTCCCTAAATATCTGCCCATATGCTACCTTGGTGAAGATGAATATCAATCTCAATCGAATTCAGAGTAGCCATACCATCATCAAAGCTTTTGATGGAGCCCGCCGTAACTCGGTCGGAGTAGTTGAGCTGCAAATTGAGATTGGTCCCCATACATTCTGCATATCCTTCCATGTGCTCAAGATAGATTCAGGATACAACCTGCTCTTGGGACGACCATGGATTCAAATGGTAGGGGCAGTCCCCTTCACTCTTTACCAATAGTTGAAATGCATCATCAATAATAGCATGGTCACAGTCAACGCTGAACCGGAGATTCCTCAGCATGGGGACATGCCGCTCATCAATGCCAATAAGGATGTTGAGCCAATTAGTTTTCATGCTTCGAAAATAAGCAATACCCAATACCATGCTATTGAAACGCCAGTGCCCGAACCCCAGATTTTTGCTGAGGTAATGTCGGCCACGCAATAAATTATGTCGTTGGGTCATAAACCGGGACAAGGGTTGGGTAAAGATTGCCAGGGTGTCAAATACCCTATTCACTTAACCCAACAAATTGGGATAGCTGAATTAGGCTATTCTGCCAGCTCCAGTCATAGGAATCCTCATAAGCATCAACAGATTCTTTCAATTTCAACCATGCGGCGTTTAGCTTCGCCTTCAAGCTCTGAGTTTGCACAACCTCCCGTAAAGGTGCCAGCCAATATAATGGAGATGTTATTTCCCAAGCTGGTACCGGTGAAGGAGAAAGATATCTTTGTTCCAGATCCCGCAGTGGAGGAAAAGGAACGAAGAATCAAGTAAGATGTCATCAGGATGATGTCCGGCATACGCATCATCGTTCATGATGAGCATACCAACAGATATATCCCAGACGATGATTGCCCAGACGTAATGGCTATCATTCGGGACAGGGAAGATGATGATAATCCCTCTATCACTACGGTTCACCTGGAATTTGCTCTTGCCAATTGGAACAGCATTTCTTGCATTGGTCGTCAAGGGACTCTGAATTTAGATGTGCATGTGCTTGCTGATACGGTGCCTATTCTCCACAAGGATTGTACCTTTGATGTAGAGATGAATTCAGCCTCGGTGGATGTACCATATGACATTGAGGTGCCTCCAGAAATTCAAGAACGGGTCAAAGACAAACCCAAACCCAACCTTGATCAAACCACTCCTTTCAATATTGGAACCTTAGAAAACTCTAAGTTAATCCAGATTGGTTCAGACCTTACCCCAAACCAATGGAATGACATGGTTACGCTACTAACCCAGTTTCAGGATGTGTTTGCATGGTCTCATAAAGATATGGTGGGTTTGTCCACTGACATTGTCCTTCATCGCATTCCCAGCAAAGAGGGATTCAAGCCAGTCAAGCAAAAGCTCTGATGACTGAAACCTGAATGGATTTTAAAGGTGAAAGAAGAAATTGTGAAACAATTTCAAGCTGGCATCATAATGGTGTCTACATATCCTGAGTGGATATCCAACATCGTGCCCGTACCTAAACTTGGAGGAAAGGTGCGAGTTTGCGTGGATTACCGGGACTTGAACAAAGCTTGCTTAAAAGATAGCTTTCCCGTGCCATTTATCCACATTCTCATTGACAATACTGCGCAATACGACATGTACTCCTTTGCAGATTGCTTTGAGGGGTATCATCAGATCATGGTTGCTGAGAAAGATCGTGAAAAAACTGCTTTCATCACTCCTTGGGGAACTTTTTGCTATAGACGGTTGTCATTCGGCCTCATCAATGCTGGAGCTACCTATCAACGAGCTATGATGGCTCTTTTCCACGACTTAATACATAAAGAGAATGAGATCTATTTGGATGACATTATTGTCAAATCCCGGAAGGAGGATGACCATATAAACCATCTTAGGAAATTGTTCAACAGGTTGGGTAAGTACAACTTGAAGTTGAATCCAGCTAAGTGCGCCTTTGGCGTTAAATCAGGCAAGTTGCTAGGATTTCTAGTCAGCCAGAAAGGGATAGAACTGGATCCTGCCAAAATCCAAGCCATCACTGAAATGCCCATTCCTCAGACAGAAAAGGAAATAAGGGGATTTTTGGGAAGAATCAATTTCATTAGCAGATTTATCTCCCAACTCACAGCAACCTGTGAGCCAATCTTCAAGCTGTTAAGGAAGAACTCCTCCATGAAATGGAATGAGGAGTGCCAGAATGCCTTCCTTACAATCAAGAAACAACTAATCAAAGCTCCCATCTTGGTACCACCTAGGGACGATGTTCCCCTGTTTATGTATCTGTCCGTAAGTGACAATGCCATGGGCTGCATGCTGGGACAAAAGGACGATAGAGGCCTAGAACGAGCTATCTATTACCTCAGCAAAAGATTCAGCAGCAGTGAACACAAGTACACTCTGATCGAAAAGACGTGTTGTGCTTTAGCATGGGCTGCCATGAGGTTACAGCATTATCTCCATGGTCACACAACCCATCTCATATCCCGCGTGGATCCTCTCAAGTACGTGTTCAGTAAACCCATACTGAATTATCGACTGTCCAGATGGCAGTTGATCCTACAACAATTTGACATCGTATATGTGACTCAAAAGTCCATCAAAGGTCAAGGAATTACAGATCAACTGGCTGCCGCACCATCAGGGGATTTCAAACCCTTGGAGACATATTTTCCTAATGAAGGAGTAATGACAATTCAGCAACACCATCAATACGATACACGTCAAACTTGGAAGATGTATTTCGATGGAGCTGTTAATATGGAAGGTTCTGGAGCTGGAGCAGTTCTAGTATCTGATACGGGGGAGCAGTATCTCGTCGCTGTCAAATTATAGTTTGTCCGTACCAACAATACGGCTGAGTATGAAGGCTGTCTTATGGGGCTAAAACTTTCCCATTTAATGGGCATCAGGCGGTTAACTGTCCTTGGAGATTCAGGTTTTAAAGATGGCTTTGGTATTCGAAGAAATATCCTTTCTACATATTCCTCATAATAGGAATCATTTTGCAGATGCTTTAGCAACTTTGGCATCCTTAATTCGCATATCAGACAAGGAACACTTGCCAAGCGTCACAATTTCCCTGCACAAGGCCCCAGCCAATGGGAATTACGTTGAAGAAGTATCGGATGAGCTACCTCCCATCCAACATCCTTGGTATCAGCATATCAAGAAATATCTGCGAGATGGATCTACACCCGCTGAGGCGCGCCCGATTGAGAAAAGGTAGATCCACCGATTTGCTATGAAATTCTACATGAGTGGAGATGCGCTCTACAAAAGAGATGCAGGATTAGGTCTCCTCAGATGTTTAGACAAAGATCAAGCCCAAAATCTTATGGATGAAATCCATGGTGGAGTCTGTGGCCCCCACATGAGTGGCCCCCTCCTTGTTAAGAATGTCCTCAAGACGGGACATTATTGGCTATCTCTCAAAGCTGATTGCAATGACCATGTCAGGAGATACCATAAGTGCCAGATTCATAGAAATGCTATACACGTCCCTCCACGAGAACTTCATAATATGAGTTCTCCTTGGGCCTTCTCAATGTGGGGAATGGACGTTATCGGGCCCATTGAGCCTAAAGCCAGTAATGGTCATCGATTTATCTTCACCATGATCGACTACTTCACCAAGTGGGTAGAAGTAGCCTCCTTCCCCAGGGTTACTAAAGAAGTCATCATTGCTTTCATCAGAAACAGTGTTAGTTGTCGATATGGACAACCAGAGGTGATTGTACCTGACAATGCCAAGAACCTCAACAACAAAATGATGGGGGAATTATGCAGTAAATTCCACATCAAACATCTCAACTCAGTCATCTATCGTCCGAAGATGAATGGTGCTGTTGAAGCGGCTAACAAGAACATCAAGTAGATTATGCAAAAGATGTCCACCAATCACAAAAATTGGCTTGACCTATTGCCTCTGACTCTCTTAGCCTATAGAACCTCAATGCGCACTTCCACTGGGGCAACCCCCTACGCCTTAACCTATAGGATAGAAGCAGTGCTCCCTATAAAAGTTGAGATGGAATCCCTCAGAGTATTGATAGACGCTCAGTTGGATGAAGACCAATGGATAAAAGATAAGTATCACCAATTGTCTCTAATAGACGAAAGGCGAACCGCGACTATCTTCCATGGTCAGTTATATTAGCAAAGGATCGCCCGAACCTATAATAAAAAAGTCTGACTACGGCAATTCAGACAACATGACTTGGTTTTGAAGAAAATACTGGTCAACCAATATCAGTCTAAGGGAACATTCGCTCCTAACTGGGAAGGCCCGTTTATTGTCAAGAAATTATTGACAGGAGGCGCTCTCAATTTGCAAGAAATGGATGGCGATGAATTTCCGTAACTCATCAACTCAGACGCCGTGAAACGGTACTATGTCTAAAGCTACCCTCCATAAGCATCCTGGTGTTAGACCATCATATTACCAGTCATTCCAGTTCTTTAAACCTTTACCACAAACAAGTTTTCTACACTTTGGCCCTCAGGGAAACATACCTTTCAAGCCTGCAGCCTAGCTTTTTCCTTTGCGTTACTACAACTTAGGTCATCCCACCGTGGATTGAACCTCTTGCGTATACAGTTTGGCTACCCATACCTGGGATCAAACTTTTCACCTGCAGTTTATCCTCAACCTAATATTAAACTTTCTCCTCCCCGCACTCTGACCTGCACATGGGATTACGCTTTTCATCTCGCCCTGAGGGGCGAACTACGTCGACCTGATCTCCTCTTCAATAGGAGTACGTAGGCAACCATTTCATATGGCCCGGTCGAAATAAAACAAAAAAATAAAAATAAAAACATTCCTACACCATTCCTGCCACATATAACGTTGAACCTCTTACATCAGGTTCGAACTACGCAGAACTGACCTCCTCTTCAATAGCAGTACGTAGGCAGTCATTCATGGTGCGGTCTCACCCCCTACCAAAACACAAACCCTTGTCAGTTGGTACTGAGATTATCCTTCAATCCACTACATTTCATTCGGCTTCAGACCAAAGGGATTGAATTACCTGAACTCCTCCCAAATAGGAGATTCGGCGACCATCTAAGCAGTGGTTGTACCTCGAAGAGCAACACCAATCCATAAGAGATGGAATTAACTAGGCTTCTCCTAAATAGAAGTGCTGGCGACCATCTGTGGTGCGGTCAGTCTCAGAGAGGAAAGCCACACTCCTCTCCTTATTTCCATACAAAAACCAGTCCCAAGACACCGAGAGATGGTAGGGATACATACAGATTGATGATCCATTCTGAACTATCCAGAGACAACTCAATGTCCATCCACCGAGAAGGAATTCTAAATACATCACAAGCCCTGAAGCAACAGGCAAAATATCAAGCAAGCAGCAAGGCATATCTAAAAGGGAAGTGATCAAAAATATATTTTCTTGTCATATATATAATGTTGTTTGATATACACAATGTGAACTGTACATGAAAAAATGGCTAAGCTAGTCTATGCAAGAAAATACAAGATCATCTACAAGTCAGGGTATATGCGAGCTAACAAGCCCAGCATGGCATCCCTCTCAGAAGATGGAGGTAAAGTTGTGGTCTCCTGTATGAGAATATCCATACGACTTAACAGATCTATAGCCATCTGCATGGTGACCATATGATCATCAATATATATGCTCATCTCTGCGATCATGCCAGTGGTAAGGGACCTTACTGCAGTACTATTTGTGATGGCTACATCCCGGGCAGATATGGCGATATCCCACTCAACTATCACTACATCTCTGGCTGATATAGCCCCATCCCGCTCAACGACAGCGGCATCTCTACGAGCCAAGGCCTCGTCTCTCTCCAATAGAGCGGCCTCCCTCCCATCAAGAGCAATCGACATCATAGATCGAATCTGATCTCTCTCAAAGGTCATCAGATGAAGACTCTGCTCTAAGTACTGTGCCGAGTGCTGATTCACAACAGTACTGGTACTAAGAGAATCCGGAAGAAATGCTGGCAACCCAGCATTGGGCTCCTCCTCGATGTAGGTATCAATGTCCTCCATGGGCTCTACATCATCTAACTCGCTCTCCGGTACTGCAAATACTACTGCAGCCGATAAAATCTATGTCTCCATCCACGCGGAGTACTCTACGGAATAACCAGGATGAATGACAGAAAAAGCCGCTATCTCACGCCGATCCTAGCAGGCGTATATCCGAGATCAGTCCTCTGCTGAGAGATACCGAGAAGCTGAACGCTGACCTGTCGCCCCCTCAAAAGGTTGAAAATCCTGGAATTGCTCGAACTGCGACATCACGGCCAGTGGGTGAAAAGTGGTCACTCCCCTCAAACCAGCCAGAGGGAGATAGTCCATGCCCGGAGCACGAGTAATGAAGCTGTAAGGAGAGCTAAGCCCCGAACACGGTAATATGTTGAATGGATCTCTGATATCTACCAATAATGTGGACCAGGACAGAGCATCTATACACTCTGATGGCTGAAAAGAGTATATATATGTCTCATATATATATACCAAAATAATATTACCATTCCCCAAGTTCGTTATAACCGTTACATTTGTTCATGTCATAATATCACATATTATCATTACAAACCTATACTATTACATAGGTAGTCTACAAGCTCGCTTTAGTCTTCACTTTATCCTGGTCGAATCCCTTGGTCATATCGTTTAAGCTGCATTCATATGGTTCAAGCAAGAATGAGCATAACAAGCTCAGCAAGTATAACAATTTTATTTTTAAAAGCATGCTTGAAACATAAGAATCGTATATCTTCAATAAATGGATGATAGTTACGAATTACTATCAATAACTTAAAATAGCGTTTTTTTTCCTTCAAAATATTTTACAATAACAATATTCCATGAATCATCAATTCTAGTTCAAGACGTGAACATCTTATAGTTTCTTTGAAAAGGACGACCCGGCACGAAGTCCGTAAGTCCGGCATAGCTTACGAGCACTTCTGAGTGATCAGCTCATAGTACTCTATGTTGATCAACACTACATCCATTAAACGTATGTACGTTTAAGTTGTGGCAACCTCACGTGCCCATCGAATACTCGATGAAAAAACATTTTTTTATACATATTCAGGCTTACCTTGAATCCGTACCAAATAGTTGGCGTAGGATAGCGTTAGCAATTCTATATTGAAAGGTTTATAAACAGTTCAATCAATCTATCAAGATTAGTCTAACCGAGCTAAAACTGGCATCGACTCTTTCTTCAAAACCATACATGCATCTCATAATTTGAATCATTTGAAAACCTGGCTAACACGAAGGTTAGACAAACGTTTAGGAAAAACTTGCCTTCAACGTCTGCTACAGTATAAATACGTTTCCCTTGAGTCTTTACAGTCTCTACAACACATAATCACATAACATACCATATTAGGTTATGAATGAACCTACATAGCTCCTAAAGAATCTTACCCTTCTTCTTAATCTAATCCCTTATTAGATTTATTATTTATGGGTTCCGGCTTTCCGTCATTCTTTACATCATTCTTACCAACTTCGCTCTCTTATAACACTTAAGTGAAATTATATCATTAATACAACTCGGCTCGAGTTAATCATCTTTCCTTACGGTTTACTAATGTTCTTACATTATTAAACGACATTTTAATCGTCCTTGGTTAAGTACGTTTATTGCATACCATTTGCGTTCATCTTCAATCGACTTTCCTTAACCCTAAGTGATCCTACTGGGGGTTTAATCATGACTTAACAATGTTACTTCATGTTTATTAGGTCTATGTTACCTCATTACCTCTCTTTATACCTTCATAAACAATCCTCTCTATGCAAACCCTAGTGCTGGCGCTGTGGTGCCAGCTTTTCTTCTTTGCGCCGCGCTGCGGCGTCGCCCCTTAGGGCTTGGAAACCGGACTCGACGCTACGGCGCGATTCCCTTTGATAATTTCCGCACCGCGACGCGACTCTTTAGTAGGTTTCACCTTTGTCCGGCCATGCTCGGCGCTGCGGCGTGACCTATTTTGCCTTGGGTTGGCGCCGCGGCGCCAACTCTGTGCACCAGAAAAATTTTCAGTTTTGAAATTTTGTGAACTTCCCGGACGCATAACTTCTTCGTTATAAGTCCGAATTGGCTCGTTCAAAAACCTA
The DNA here is from genome assembly GCA_016801055.1 of Panax notoginseng. Lineage (NCBI taxonomy): Eukaryota > Viridiplantae > Streptophyta > Magnoliopsida > Apiales > Araliaceae > Panax > Panax notoginseng. The sequence continues at coordinate 101,702,510 of CM029017.1, read as the reverse complement.
CGGTTCACAAATTATGTAATCTACATGATCATTCAAGAATTTTATCTATTCAATTTTGTTTGCTAAAAATTCACCTATTAGTCCATTTTCAATGAAAACGGCAAACGTTCGTGAACGTTCAACGCTCGTTTCTTCGTTCTAAGTCAGAATCCGGCCATTTTTGAATCCGCAACTCTATAATGACAAATACTACTTGTCTCCATTGAAAACCAACATTTCTAAACTCAATATCAAAATTTGACTTCCATTCCGAGAATTTCACGAATTCAACGATCGTCGTCTAATCGTGCAAATTCCGGCGAAACTTCGTTACTTGAGATTTTTAAACCATTTCACTTGGATTCAATCCATTATACTATCATCTTGACACAAATGCTTCGTTCACTTATATTCATGATAAGTTATTACTAGTTCATTGTGAGTTTAGAACTTATGAAAATATGAATTACTTATATTTTCCATACTCATAACTTATGTCTTCTTTTCATATAACTTATTATGGATGATGACTTCGATCCATTATTCATGCTTCTTGTTATCATACTAACTTCATTAATGTAACCATGTTACAAGTTCCTACAAGTTATTATACATTCATTAGTGTTCTTCACAAGGTCTTAACCTATATGATTACGAATAGATTATTCATGACTTATTCGGCTTATTATGACTTAAGCCCTTTGATTCATTATTCCAACCTCTTCTTAGCATGTTAGCTCTACCAATACCCCTTCTCTAACAATAGAAAAGAAAGAGAAACATGGTTTAAGAATACTTACTCTTTGATGATCACTTGATTCTTTCTTGTGTTTACTTCTTACTTCCAAGTATAACTTTTGCTAACTTATTATCTCTAACCAATAAGCTATAAGTTTATTGGTGGAAAACTTAACAAGGAAAGTGCTTATTCTCTCAACCAAATAAGTTACTTATATATGAGAGGAGTTGGATGAAAATGAAACAACCACAAAATGAACTCCAAGCTCTCTTTTTATAGGAAATCCTAGATGAGGGTATAATGGTCAAAAGGCCATCCACCTCCTTACTATTCATTACTTCCTAATTAAGTTAACTTGGTCACCACTTCTACTTAGCCACCAAGTCACTTGCTCACCACTTAAGTTATCCATTTCTTAGTCATTTAGTCTCTTGCTAATCACACAATTTGTTTGCCCATCAAGTCTACCCACTTTACCCTTGGATTGCTCCATGGATCATGGCTAATTCATTGGGCTTGTTTAATTCATCCAACTACTTCCTTAATGGGCTTGTGCTACATGATTTGGACTCATGATATACCAAACACTTGGGCTTGATTGCCACATTATATTGGACTCCTACTATTAAGTTTATAATCCTACAAGTCCATTCCCTTTAAATTACATAACTTAACATTTATACCCCACGTATAATCTTTGTATGCTATCTCGTATATTAATTCTTAATATACGTTATCTCATTCTTCATACATGATAGTACAATACGTCGTATTATACTTACATTCAATACTTGGCTCACATAATACTTAACAAATCCTACCAATTCTACAAATTCATTACAATTGGCTTAAAGCCTTATAACGTATAATCACGTATAATTCTCGTATTCTAGCTCGTATACTTATTCCACATATATGACATACCATTATTCATACGTACTCGTATAATACTTCGTATCATATTTGTATTCATTACATCGTATAATACTTACGTAGTATACGATCATCGCTTAATCCATTACTCGCATTACATTTCCTTCTCGTAAATCATTTTCCTTAAACGTTAGGTTTTAAGTCCACATGCGAAATATTACGTTTTCCATAACTGAAATATTATTGGATATTCTATCTCACATCGATATTCTATCATTACGTATTTTTCGGAAGTTCAAAAATAATTCCCGAGCAGAAATGCGTGAATAGTGTTTTTCAGAAAATTTTTCGAAAAGCTTTTATTTTCGTCTTGGAAATTCAAACACTTTAATTCTACCACGAAGCGGAAATCCTATGATGTTCTGACATTTCTAGGTCATAGAACGACGATCGATTAACTTACTCCATAAATAATCAATTAAATTCATTTAATAAAAATAAAAATTTAATTCTCAAAAATCCGATTTTCTGGGGCGTTACATCCCATATAGTGAAGTTCACAACATATTACAAGTATGCCACTCATTGGCATACAGTGGACATTACGGGAGTGAGCGCACCGCGACAAAAGTTCTTTAATCTGGGTTTTATTGGCCTACGGTGTTCAAAGATGCCCACCAATTTGTGAAAACATGTGATAGATGCCAAAGGGTGAGAAACATATTGAAACGGAATGAGATGCCCCTACAAACAATTCTTGAAGTGGAAATCTTTGATATATGGGGCATCGATTTCATGGGACCCTTCCCTTCGTCTTTGAACAAGCAGTATATTCTACTCACAGTGGATTACGTCTCGAAATGGATTGAAGCTGCAGCATTACCATCAAACGATGCCATGGTAGTCCTCAAACTCCTTTAGAAAAACATTTTCACGAGGTTTGGCACGCCAATAGCAATAATTAGTGATGAATGTAGTCACTTCTACAATAAGTCATTTACATCTCTTCTAGCTAAGTATGGGGTAAACCACAAGGTGGCCACAACATATCACCCGCAAACTAATGGGCAGGCTGAGGTTTCGAACAGAGAAGTTAAGAAAAATTTGTAGAAAGTGATAATCCGAGTCGAAAAGATTGGTCATATCGGTTGGACGACGCATTATGGGCATACCGGACTGCATACAAAACACCAATCGGGATGTCACCTTATCAACTCTTGTACGAAAAAGTATGTCAATTACCGGTGGAGCTATAGCACAAGGCCTATTGGGCAATACAGAAATTTAATTTTGATCAAGCCGCGATAGGAAAAAAGAGGCTACTTCAACTAAATGAGCTTGACGAATTCCGACTCCAAGCCTACGAGAATGCCAAGCTATACAAAGAAAAGGTTAAAAGATGGCACGACCAGAAAATTGTACAAGGAACATTCGAACCGGGCCAATCAGTCCTCTTGTTCAACTCACGGCTGCGATTGTTCCCCGGAAAGCTTAAGTCGAGATGGTCAGGTACATTTACTATAGAACGCGTATTTCCTCATGGCACCGTTAAACTCTACAGTCGTAATCCATTAGAAACGTTCAAAGTCAATGGTCAACGGATAAAGTATTACTGGGGTAGCGAGTCGAATTGGGACGCCGACAACATTACCCTCGCCGATACACAATAAAACATGGAGTAGTCGGGCTGGCGACATTAAACCAAGCGCTACTTGGGAGGCAACCCAAGCTCTAAACTCTATTTCTTACTTTCATTTAAATTTTAGTTTTTTGTTTAGTCACTAGAATATTATACTTAGAGAGTAACAAAATCTTTGGAATAATTGCAGAAACCCCGAGCAGTTGATGTGCAACTAGTGCGAAGCGCGTCATTGAATTGCTAAGGACAAAGCAGACAGCGCTACAAAGTCAAAAAGTTTTCCCCTCATCAGGCGCACTCAGCGCTACTAAAGCAGTCAAGGCGCGTAACGCGCTGCAACGAGCGCGGACCGCGCTGCTCAGAAATCTGCACAAAAGAGACTTGTTTAAGTTGAACAATCCCTCCTCTCCACTTCTTCATAACTATGATACCACTTCTCCACTTCTCCTAATTCTATTGCACTTCATATTCCCAATAACTTAACATTAATTCATCTTTACTCTCCTTCTCCTTTCCAAATTCCAAACCCATTAACCTTTTCAAGCTCCAACTCCAACCCACGTCAGCCTCCTATTGCCTATATAAAGCCCCTCCATTCTAGACATAATGGTACCACAAAGTTCAAAAATCACAACCCAGTCCTAAATCTAACACAACCCTTGCACAATTTGATACAAAATGGGAGTTCTCTTCAGAGAGGTAAACCCAACTTATTAAAGAAGAAGGTGCTAGGATTTGAACTGTTTGGGTAGCAAAGCATCGTCAACTAATCAAGTTTGGGGGAGTCACACATTCGGCCCACCACCTGTTTGATAAAAGTCCAGAACCACCTCCTTGTGACCAATCACACCAGAAACAACATGTCTTCCCACAAACGCCAACGAGCATCATCCTCCACAACTCAGCCTGCATATGACCATATAAAATTTGTTAGCGAGAGGGCCACAGAGAGATTTAGTACATCCATTGCCAAGAAAAATTTAGTGCTAGAACGAGGATTGAAGCCAAATGCGAATTTGGATGGTGATATGGCGTTGCAAATTGTAGAACGCAACTGGTTTCAGCTATTAAATCAACCACTTCCGGCGGCAATCAACATAGTTAAGGAATTTTATGCAAATGCAATGGAGCATGTCAATCATGTTGCCATGGTTCGCGGCAAACCGGTGGCATTTTATGCCGACGCGATCAATGCTTATTTTGGGTTGGAGACACCAACCGATGACCGGTATGAAGATGTGTTGCCGAACCTGGACGAGTTGATTGCCAAATTATGAAAGCAGGGACTCAATGGGTAACCCAAGGCGGAACGAATGAAAAGCTAAGTTTTCCCCAATCAGCACTTAGTCGATATGGTAAAGCATGACATGCATTTATATGTGCTCGTTTAATGCCCACACGCCACCAAAATGATGTGACAAAGGCACGGGCTAAACTGTTATATGGGATTGTGCATCACCACTATAATCTGGATAATTCCATTGTGTTTTACGATGTTAATGTGGGGGATTATATTCAAGAATTTATTGACCGGGCATTACGTGGGAGTACTACAGGTGGGTTACTTCACGGGTTTCTAATTACCGACTTGTGCCGAAAAGTCGAGGTGCAGTGGCAACCTAATGAGCCAATTCAACAACCAACGACCATAATTGATCATGAAACTATTGAGAGGTACAAAGCGTGGGATGGAGCACAATCACACCCGTGTGGTGAAGGTTACATCATGATCCGCTAACCATCATCCTCGGCTAGTGAGGAACCTGTTAGTGAGGAACCCGTTCGTGAGGAACAACTGCGAGCTCCAAGGAATCAATTTTTGTGGTTGGCTGAACGTCAAAATTTAATGCATCAGTACAATGCAAATGCATTCCATACGCTTGCTGAGGCGTTTGCTCGTTCTAATCCCAATGCTCAACCGGTGGTTATGCCGATTCCTCCTATCCTTCCACCTTACCCTCTTTCGGAGGAGAAGCAGTAACGCATTTCAGGGAAGTCCTCATTGTATTTCCTTTTGGTGCATATTTTACGTAATGAGGGCATTCCTTGATATAAGTTTGGGGGATTGGGTTTTTAGAGTTTACATTATTTCATTATTTAGGTTGCATGATAGTACGTAGGGAAAATTATAAAAATTAGGTTGCATGATAGTACGTAAAAAAATTGTTAAAAAAAAAACTATTTCTTTTGCATATAGTTGCATGAATCCAGTTATTAAGTTGTATTTGTGATTTTCCTTAGCCAATGATGAAATTGAAATTATGTAGACGAGTCTATCACTAAGTATAAGAATCTTGATGCAATTTCTATTATGATGTGAGTCTTGTTCTGATTAAAGTTAGTATAATACGGATAGTACGTAACAACATTTGTGTTAATGGATTAGTTCAACTTGTTACATAAAGATTTTCTAAAGGATAATGCTAGTATAAATGAGAAAATGAACAAGATAGGTATGAACCTAAGCTTGGGGGAAGATTTGGGTACATAAGCTCTATTAATATATATATATATATATATATATATATATATATATATATGTATTAATTTTTGCGATGGATTGAGAAGAAATACTCTCCAAAAACGTAAGCGTGAGATGGAGCGTAAAACACACTCACCAACCATCTCTTTGTTAAAAAAAAGGAAAAAAAAAAGAGAGAAAGTGAGTATGAATACCCTTCTCTGAACCTGAATTTGGTTATTTAGCTAATGCTAGAATTTGCTTATCTTTAAATTCTTGAGTTTTTACTGTGTGATTCCTGACAAGAAATTGGTTATGTAACTATGTTGATTCATTATCGGTTGGCATGGGTGTTGTGCACACACACACTGTACTAGTCATAACAGGGTGAGATTATGGATTGATAGTGATTGCAAATTGAATTTTATATGAAGGGTGTTTGTTTGCTAATTTTTCTAAGGCTATATGAGTAAATCATATGTATTGTTTTAATTCCGGATTCACAGTTTAGATGTTAGATGCATTGCATTGAAATGCATTTTTGCTCGAGGACAAGCAATGTTCAAGCTTGGGGGAATTTGATGAGTGGCTTTAAACCCATACATTATGTTTAAATGGCTTGTTATCTTGTTAGTTCTGGGTACTTTCATGTTATTTCTGACATGGTTTGCGTTTGTTGTAGGTAATTCTTACTCATGTGGCAATTTGGGGTATTTGAGGACATTTTGGAGCAACATGTGAAGCTGTTGACTATCTAGTGCGGAGCGCGCTGCGTCAATAAGCAGGTAAGCGCGGAACGCGCTGGGGGCGACATGAAAGTTGCTGGAAGGTGTAGACACTCGAAATTTTCTGTATACCTGTCACTAACTTTGCAGGAGAGCAGATTCGTCTTTTAAGAGGGAACCCTGAAAGACGATCCATATCCATGTCGGATACTACCAGAAGTTCAGCATCAACCCCAGATCGCAATCTGGGAGTAATAATCTCGGAGATAACCCCGAGGCATGCATATACAATACCGAAAAATACACCTGAGAAAACTAATTAATCTTGGAGATAACTCCGAGGTATCCAGTCTCATTCCCAACCATGGGAATAGCCACTAACTTGGTGATAACCCCAAGGAATACAATTTTGGTGATAACCCCAGAAATGCTTGTTACAAATGCAACCAGCTTCAATCTCGACGCTCATAATGAGATCCACTGTACTAGCCCGGCGATAACATCGGGAAGACAGACACATCTAGAAGATGACAATGAGGACCTTCAACAAATTGCAGCAGTCCATTATCAGCGAAGCTGAGCAATGCCTGCTTTATCAGCCCAATCTGGCGATAACACCGGTGAGGGGCAACATCGTCATCTGACCGACACGATGTCACGCCACGTCGTCTCAACATAGCTACACAACAATGTCCCACAAGAATAACCAATCCCGAGTGACTATTGTGTGAGGTAACGGATGAAAGTTGAAGCGTGAAGACCGGAGGGCACCGTCCCATCTTCAATGACTTCGCACAAACTCTAATCCCATGCCATCGTACAACTCTCGACAACGGCGGTCCGAAATAAGTCCTGTATACCTCAAACGGATGCCCGAATTGCACTTCTGAAAGTTCAAGTGGACATCACAGTGCCTGAGTGCACGTACTTCGAGATGACCCGAGCCAAAAAACTCGGCCCCACTCGGGTTGCCTCTGGTACACCTGCGGCTCAGCCGCAGGTACACCTGTGGCTCCACCCTCTATAAATAGAAGGCTTGGGGTGGCCATTTTGTAAGAGAAAACGGCGAGGAAGCCCTGCCCAATTTGCTCTGCACTCATCCCAGACAGTGTACTTTTCCCTTTTAAACACCTGTGAGCTAATATATAGCCCTTTTGTACCTACAAAAGTCTGTGTTTACTCACTGTAAAGATATAGAAGTCTTCTTTGGCAGCCCACTGTAAGCCTTCTCACACACTTTAGAGTTCTTTCTCTTCATTTTTGCACACACCCTTCCACACGCTGAGAGTCGTGCTGCATATTTTGCCCGGACTTCGGTCCGTGGTTTATTTTTAGTTTGTATATACATATATATATATATATATATATATATATATATTTATTTATTTATATATATGGACTAACATTATCGAGTTATGCCTCGATTGAGCGTAGACTTCGGTCTGGAGCGTTTATTTGCTTTCCTATATATATATATATATATATATTTATATATATGAACTACGTGTCGAATTCTGTTCGATGAGCCTAGACTTTGGTCTGGAGCGTTTACTGCTTTAATATATATATATATTATATATATTAACTGTGTGTCGAACTTTATTCGATGAGCCTAAACTTCGATTTGGTGCGTTTACTTGCTTTCCTATATATATACTTATATATACTAACTATGTGTCGAACTTTGTTCGATGAGCCTAAACTTCGGTTTGGTGCGTTTACTTACTTTCCTATATATATATATATATATATATATATAAAAGCATATAAACGCACCGGATGTAAAATCTAGGCTCATCGAACAGATATATATATATATATATATATATATATATATATATATATATATACATTTTGTCCCACCTGGAGTCTACTTCGTGGTGGTTGACCGTTTTTACAGCTTTCTGTATATTTCGTCCCACCTGGAGTTTACTTCGTGGTGGTTGATCGTTTTTACAGCTTTCTTTACGTTTCGTCCCGCCCGGAGTTTCCTCCGTGGCGGTTGATAGCTTTTACAACTTTATTTATATTTCTGATCCCCCATGGAGGTACTTCGTGGTTGGTGATATATATATATATATATATACTTGCTTACTGCGTTTTTATCAATTGCAGCATCATGTGAGCCTAGGAATCATGTGATCACAGATTCATCCCATTGGATCTAGATTCGGTTCCCGTGATGGACATTTTCAGCTGTAAGCAGCTTGTAAATTATTCTACGGTGTCTGAATTTCCTCAGATGGTTTACATACCCACGAGGAATTCAGCACCTTTTGTATATTATTTTCGTACAGATGCCTCGCATCTGTCAAATAAAATCAATCCAGCCGAATATGGAATAAAATGGAAGTGTAAAAGGTCTCAATTACTATTGAGCATCAGGGTTTGAAAAACCTCTTTTATAAAACATCACTGCCATATCTTGCTAAAATTGAATTTTTGCATAAATTCAAACCCTGTGTATATAGGTGTGAACGAGGCCACACACTACTTCCAAATAACAGCACATTGACCCACACACATATGCAGATAATAGTTTCTTGAAAAGAGGCGGTCACCATGGTAACACGGATGTCGGGGGATGCCTAACACCTTCCCTCCGAATAACCAAGTCCCCGGACCCTAATGAATCTCGGTTTCACCGACCCGTTTAGTAATGTCACATCACTGGGTCAATGTGCAAACCTTTTCTCGGTTGTGTTGGTACAACCATTTAAAAAACGAACTGGCGACTCTTAACAGTCCATCGTCGACATTATACATGTCGGACCTTTTTCACTTGTTTTTTCAAACAAATCTCACCTAGAATGAGAACACCAAAGAACAAGTAACGGAAAGGGACAATTAAAAATCCCGAAGTCGACAGGTGGCGACTCTGCTGGGGACTCCAGTAAGAGGACTTAAGCCGCTATTACAATTTTTTCAAAATTGTTATCTGCTTGTGTTTGGATGTTGCATTTACATTTTATGATGAATGTGTACGAATGCATTTCCTTACTTAGTGCTTCGCACTATAAACTGCCTGTGATCTTAGTTCTTCGCACTATAAACTGCTCATGATATTAGTGATTCGAACCATTTCTACTTGTGATATTAGTGCTTCGCACATGTCATCATGTCATACGGTGAGACGCGATGTATGTGAATGTATGTTGTGTGGTCCCTCCACCAGGAGGATATCCCGTCGGTGTTTGATTACTGGACTCATGAGAAGACTAATTCTCTGAGGCTCAGGAAAGGCACCACCCAAATTCGCTCCAGTTGAAAGACCGGATTAACTTTCCGTCAAGTAGATTGCGATGATTTGGGAACCTTCATGCCAAAAAGCAGCGAGAGTAACCTAAGACAGGTCAGCCTCTAATAAACCCAAAACGGAGGAAAGTCTCTTCATGCTCTCATTTCAAATTACTTGTAATTATCTTCCGTATCTATCTCCATGTAATGAGAAATATGAAGAAATGTGTACACATACATGCTATAAATTGCTGATATCCATTTTGCAGGATAAAATTCCTAAATTGGACACATCGCATAGCATGTTATTATCCACCCTAAAGACAAAACTATGCAAGTCCTTTCCAGGGAATCAATCGGATCTACCACCTGTTCAAAGTCCAAAAAGGCAACAGGCCTATAGTCAATCATGTCGTCATCTGACTAGACCGAACTTAATCCAATTTCTAGCAAAGAATTCAACGGATTAAGCAAATAGATTTGGATGTTCTACTAAAAGAATTACACCAGTCTACGCAGGGTCAGAAAATACCCGTACATGCTAAATCCTCCACACAAGGAGGAACCCAGGTCGTTACAATACCTGAACTGCCGTTGGATCCGACCAACGAAACTCATGATGCTGCCCATGCCACTGGAGACCCAGACACTGGTGACATCAAAAAGAAAGTCCTCCAAATGGAAGAGACTCTTCGCACTATCAAAGGAATTAGAACACACGGGAATGTTTCATATGCTGATTTATGTATTTTCCCTGGTATTCATTATCCAGAAAAGTTTAAGACTCCTGACTTTGAAAAATATGACGGGTTAAGAGATCCTTACACATATCTAAAGGTGTTTATTGGAGAACTTGGATCTTATGCAGAGGATGAAAAACTCAGAATGCAACTGTTCCAAAAAAGTCTAACTGGAGAAGCTCGTTCGTGGTACACAAGATTAGACAATTTAAAGATCCATAGTTGGGAAGAGCTAGCACACGCTTTCCTCGCCAAATACAACTTTCAATCTCAAATGGCTCCTAATCGGTATCAAATTACCAAGATCAACAAACAGTCTAATGAGTCTTTCAGAGAGTATGCTCAGAGGTGGAGACGTCTGGCTGCCCAAGTTAGTCCATCCATGACAGAATCAAAGATGGTCATGACTTTCATAGACATACAAGAAGCACCTTTCTATAAAAGAGTTTTAGCCGGCATCGGCAAACCATTTTCTGAAATGGTCAAACATGGGGAGATGGCTGAAATGGGACTGAAATCCGAAAAGATTCAAGACCTAGCTGCACTCAAAGTGGTTGCTGATCACATCCAATCTGGAAATTATGGGAACAACCCCCGGAGGATCCATAAAAAGAAAGAAGCGGATGTTTCCCTGATACTACAGGGTCAAAAAGGCAGTCAAAACATGCCTATCCAGAGGACAAATTACACTCCCTTTCAAGCACAATCTGTGAACCCTCCAGTACCAAAAGGTGGAGAAGTCAAACGACCTCGAGTATTCACACCCTTAGGGGACACCCTTGAGAACATTCTCAATCTTCTAACAACACAGAAGAAAATCACACATCTTCTTCCACCAGCCAGCCCTAATGGTCAGGGTTTTAATGCTGCTCGGAAATGTGCTTATCATGCCGGGGCACCTAGACATGATACTCAGGATTGTTGGGCCTTGAAACATAAAATCCAAGACCTGATAGACAACGGTGAAATTGTCATCACTAAACCCGATCAGCCTCACGTTCAAGACAACCCTCTTCCTCAACACAATGAAGAAGAGGTTATTATGATCAATTGGAGCAGTGGACAGAGTTCCAATTTCAGCTGTGAATCCTCCCAAACCCCCAAAGATGGTGATGACAGATGGGATTATGCCAAGTTCCAATTCACAATGGAACGAAAGATGAAAGCTCTTTGTAAACAAATTGAGCAATTGGTAGAACTGGTGACTTATCAGCATCAAGTGACTCGTCAGCTAATCAGCCAGGAGCATGCCAGTCTCCTACCTATTGTCATGAATATTCCATCTTCACTTTCAGAAAATGAAATGATGGAAGATAAAGTGACAAAGAGAGCGAATGCTAAGGCCCGTCGGGATTTTGCCAACAAAAAGAAATTCACATATTTGGGCCAACCTATGGAGGAAATCCTTCATATATTAATCAATGAAGGAAGTATTAGTTCCCTTCTACCTCCAATCAACCCCCGCTCAGGACGATACAACTCTAAGGGAGTATGTTAATATCATTCTCAGTCTCGCGGTCACAGTACAGAAGAATGTTGGGCACTCCGCCACCTTATTCAAAATTTAATCGATAGTGGCGTACTGCGTCTGGCAGATAACGACACTGTGTTACGGGCAAGTGAGGATTCGTGTCCTACTAAGTGGAAGAGTGTAGTAGCAGTCATATCCACTAAAAGTGATGGGGTTAACAAGTCACTTGTCATACTAGTAATTCAACTCAAGGGAATCAATAATCCTTTGAAAGTGGCCGCTCCCGAGCCAATCAACTTGCCATGTAGACCACAATATCCTATTGTTAGCTTGCGCGCAGTTCCATGGAATTATTGAGAATGTGAAGGATCCACCTCGCATATAACTGCTGTAGTGTCGAAGGAGAATCCACTGTATCTTCCCCAATGGGTAATGAAGCCTGTCATCAAGTCTAAGGGGAAAGTACCCATTGAGAAGATTGAAAATTTCCTCTACACTATGGGTCATAACGAAGCCAATGTGCTTTTAAGCTTGAAAGAAGCTCCGCAACAGATATCAATCTTGGACTTAGTCTTGACCTCTAAGAATCACCGGAAGGTCTTATTAAAGGTTTTAGAAGAACCCTATTTACCGACATCAGTTGATACGGAAAAGTTTCAACATCTGGTTGATCACATTTTTAACAACAATGTGATATCCTTCACTGATGATGACATACCACCCGAAGGGACCAGTCATTGCAAACCGTTGCACATTGCATTCTTGTCCTCCGGATATATGGTGGCGGGAGTTTTAATAGATGGAGGTTCCTCCCTAAATATCTGCCCATATGCTACCTTGGTGAGGATGAATATCAATCTCAATCGAATTTGGAGTAGCCATACCATCATCAAAGCTTTTGATGGAGCCCACCATAACTCGATCGGAGTAGTTGAGCTGCCAATTGAGATTGGTCCACATACATTCTTCGTATCCTTCCATGTGCTCAAGATAGATTCAGGATACAACCTGCTCTTGGGACGACCATGGATTCACATGGCAGGGGCAGTCTCCTTCACTCTTCACCAATAGTTGAAATACATCATCAATAATAGCCTGGTCACAGTCAACGCTGAACAGGAGATTCCTCAGCATGGGGACATACCGCTCATCAATGCCAATAAGGATGTTGATCCAATTATTTTTTATGCTTTGGAAATAAGCAATACCCAATACCATGCTATTGGAGCGCCATTGCCTGAACCCCAGATTTCTGCCGAGGTAATGTCGGCCACGCAAGAAATGATGTCGTTGCGTCATAAACCGGGACAAGGGTTGGGTAAAGATTTCTAGGGTGTCAAATACCCTATTCGCTTAACCCAGTAAATTGGGATAGCTGGACTAGGCTATTCTACCAGCTCTAGTCATAGGAATCCTCATAAGCATCAGCAGATTCTTTCAATTTCAACCATGCGGCGTTTAGCTTCGCATTCAAGCTCTGAGTTCGCACAACCTCCCGTAAAGGTGCCAGCCAATATAATGGCGATGTTATTTCCCAAGCTAGTACCGGTGAAGGAGAAAAAAATCTTTGTTCCAGATCCCGCAGTGGAAGAAGAGGAACGAAGAATCAAGCAAGACGTCATCAGGATGATGTCCGGCATACGCATCATCGTTCATGATGAGCATACCAACAGATATACCCCAGACGATGATTGCCCAGACGTAATGGCTATCATTCGGGACAGGGAAGATGATGATAATCCCTCTATCACTGCGGTTCACCCGAAATTTGCTCTTACCAATTGGAACAACATTCCTTGCATTGGTCGTCAAGGAACTCTGAATTTAGATGTGCCTGTGCTTGCTGATACGGTGCCTCTTCTCCACAAGGATTGTACCTTTGATGTAGAGATGAATTCAGCCTCGGTGGATGTACCATATGACATTGAGGTGCCTCCAGAAATTCAAGAATGGGTCAAAGACAAACGCAAACCCAACCTTGATCAAACCACTCCTTTCAATCTTGGAACCTTAGAAAACTCTAAGTTAATCCAGATTGGTTCAAACATTGTTATGCTACTAACCCAGTTTCAGGATGTGTTTGCATGGTCTCATAAAGATATGGTGGGTTTGTCCACTGACATTGTCCTTCATCGCCTTCCCATCAAAGAGGGATTCAAGCCAGTCAAGCAAAAGCTCAGATGACTGAAACCTGAATGGAGTTTAAAGGTGAAAGAAGAAATTGTGAAACAATTTCAAGCTGGCGTCATAATGGTGTCTACATATCCTGAGTGGATATCCAACATCGTGCCCATACCTAAACCTGGAGGAAAGGTGTGTGTTTGCGTGGACTACCGAGACTTGAACAAAGCTTGCTTAAAAGATAGCTTTCCCGTGCCATTTATCCACATTCTAATTGACAATACTGCGCAATACGACATGTACTCCTTTGCAGATTGCTTTGTGGGGTATCATCAGATCATGGTTGCTGAGGAAGATCGTGAAAAAACTACTTTCATCACTCCTTGGGGAACTTTTTGCTATAGACGGTTGTCATTCGGCCTCATCAATGCTGGAGCTACCTATCAACGAGCTATGATGGCTCTTTTCCATGACTTAATGCATAAAGAGAATGAGATCTATGTGGATGACATTATTGTCAAATCCTGGAAGGAGGATGACCATATAAACCATCTTAGGAAATTGTTCAACAGGTTGCGTAAGTACAACTTGAAGTTGAATCCAGCTAAGTGCGCCTTTGGCGTTAAATTAGGCAAGTTGCTAGGATTTCTAGTCAGCCACAAAGGGTTAGAGCTGGATCCTGCCAAAATCCAAGCCATCACTAAAATGCCCATTCCTCAGATAGAAAAGGAAATAAGGGGATTTTTGGGAAGAATCAATTTCAATAGCAGATTTATCTCCCAACTCACAGCAACCTGTGAGCCAATCTTCAAGCTGTTAAGGAAGAACTCCTCCGTGAAATGGAATGAGGAGTGCCAGAATGCCTACCTTACAATCAAGAAACAACTAATCAAAGCTCCCATCTTGGTACCACCTAGGGACGATGTTCCCCTATTTATGTATCTGTCCGTAAGTGACAATGCCATGGGCTGCATACTGGGACAGAAGGACGATAGAGGCCTAGAACGAGCTATCTATTACCTCAGCAAAAGATTTAGCAGTAGTGAACACAAGTACACTCTGATCGAAAAGACGTGTTGTGCTTTAGCATGGGCTACCATGAGGTTACAACATTATCTCCATGGTCACATAACCCATCTCATATCCCTCGTGGATCCTCTCAAGTACGTGTTCAGTAAACCCATACTGAATTGTCGACTGTCTAGATGGCAGTTGATCCTACAACAATTTGACATCGTATATGTGACTCAAAAGTCCATCAAAGGTCAAGGAATTACGGATCAACTGGCTGCCGCACCATCAGGGAATTTCAAACCCTTGGAGACATATTTTCCCAATGAAGGAGTAATGACAATCCAACAACACCATCAATACGATACACGTCAAACGTGGAAGATGTATTTCGATGGAGCTGTTAATATGGAAGGTTCTGGAGCTGGAGCAGTTCTAGTATCTGATACGGGGGAGCAGTATCCCATCGCCGTCAAATTACAGTTTGTCAGCACCAACAATACGGCTGAGTATGAAGGCTGTCTTATGGGGCTAAAACTTTCCCATTCAATGGGCATCAGACGGTTAACTGTCCTTGGAGATTCGGAGTTGGTAATCAGACAATCCACCGAAATTTATCAAACCAAGGAACTACATTTGCTGCCTTACCATCGACAGGTTTTAAAGATGGCTTTGGTATTCGAAGAAATATCCTTTCTACACATTCCTCGTAATAGGAATCATTTTGCAGACGCTTTAGCAACTTTGGCATCCTTAATTCGCATATCAGACAAGGAACACTTGCCAAGCGTCACAATTTCCCTGCACAAGGCCCCAGCCTATGGGAATTACGTTAGAGAAGTATCGGATGAGCTACCTCCCATCCAACATCCTTGGTATCAGCATATCAAGGAATATCTGTGAGATGGATCTATACCCGCTGAGGCGAGCCCGATTGAGAAAAGGTGGATCCACCGATTTGCTATGAAATTCTACCTGAGTGAGATGCGCTCTACAAAAGAGATGCAGGATTAGGTCTCCTCAGATGTTTAGACAAAGATCAAGCCCAAAAGCTTATGGATGAAATCCATGGCGGAGTCTGTGGCCCCCACATGAGTGGCCCCCTCCTTGTTAAGAAAGTCCTCAAGACGGGACATTATTGGCTATCTCTCAAAGCTGATTGCAATGACCATGTCAGGAGATGCCATCAGTGCCAGATTCATGGGAATGCTATACACGCCCCTCCACGAGAACTTCACAATATGAGTTCACCTTGGGCCTTCTCAATGTGGGGAATGGACGTTATCGGGCCCATTGAGCCTAAAGCCAGTAATGGTCATCGATTTATCTTCACCATGATCGACTACTTCACCAAGTGGGTAGAAGCAGCCTCCTTCCCCAGGGTTACTAAAGAAGTCATCATTGCTTTCATCAGAAACAGTGTTAGTTGTCGATATGGACAACCAGAGGTGATTGTATCCAACAATGCCAAGAACCTCAACAACAAAATGATGGGGGAATTATGCAGTAAATTCCGCATCATATATCTCAACTCAGTCATCTATCGTCCGAAGATGAATGGTGCTGTTGAAGCGGCTAACAAGAACATCAAGAAGATTATGCAAAAGATGTCCACCAATCACAAAAATTGGCCTGACCTATTGCCTCTGACTCTCTTAGCCTATAGAACCTCAATGCGCACTTCCACTAGGGCAACCCCCTACGCCTTAACATATGGGATAGAAGTAGTGCTCCCCATAGAAGTTGAGATGGAATCCCTCAGAGTATTGATAGACGCTCAATTGGATGAAGACCAATGGGTAAAAGATAAGTATCACCAATTGTCTCTAATAGACGAAAGGCGAACCGCGGCTATCTTCCATGGTCAGTTATATCAGCAAAGGATCGCCCGATCCTATAATAAAAAAGTCCGACTACGAAAATTCAGACAACATGACTTGGTTTTGAAGAAAATACTGGACAACCAAGGTCAGTCTAAGGCAAAATTTGCTCCTAACTGGGAAGGCCCGTTTATTATCAAGGAAGTATTGACAGGAGGCGCTCTTAGATTGCAAGAAATGGATGGCGATGAATTTTTGCAACTCATCAGCTCAGACGCCGTGAAACGGTACTATGTCTAAAGTTACCCTCCATAAGTATCCTGGTGTTGGACCATCAGATTACCAGTCATTCCAGTTCTTTAAACCTTTACCACAAACAACTTTTCTACACTTTTCCCCTCAGTGAAACATACCTTTCAAGCCTACAGCCTGGCTTTCTCCTTTGCGTTACTACAACTTAGGTCATCCCACCGTGGATTGAACCTCTTGCGTATACAGTTTGGCTACCCATACCTGGGATCAAACTTTTCACCTGTAGTTTATCCTCAACCTAGGATTAAACTTTCTCCTCCCCGCACTCTGACCTGCACATGGGATTATGCTTTTCATCTCGTCTTGAGGGGCGAACTACGTCGACCTGATCTCCTCTTCAATAGGAGTACGTAGGCAACCATTTCATATGGCCCGGTCGAAATAAAACAAAAAAATAAAAATAAAAACATTCCTACACCATTCCTGCCACATATAGCGTTGAACCTCTTACACCAGGTTCGAACTACGCAGACCTGATCTCCTCTTCAACAGCAGTACGTAGGCAGCCATTCATGGCGCGGTCTCACCCCCTACCAAAACACAAACCCTTATCAGTTGGTACTGGGATTATCCTTCAATCCACTACATTTCATTCGGCTTCAGACCAAAGGGATTGAATTACCTGAACTCCTCCCAAATAGGAGATTCGACGACCATCTAAGCAGCGGTTGTACCTCAAAGAGCAACACCAATCCATAAGAGATGGAATTAACTAGGCTTCTCCTAAATAGAAGTGCTGGCGACCATCTGTGGTGCGGTCAATCTCAGAGAGGAAAGCCACACTCCTCTCCTTATTTCCATACAAAAACCCGTCCCAAGACACCGAGAGATGGTAGGGATACATACAGATCGATGATCCATTCTAAACTATCCAGAGACAACTCAATGTCCATCCACCGGAAGGAATTCAGAATACATCACAAGCCCTGAAGCAACAGGCAAAATATCAAGCAAGCAGCAAGGCATATCTAAAAGGGAAGTGATCAAAAATATATTTCCTTGTCATATATATAATGCTGTTTGATATACACAATGTAAATTGTACATGACAAAATGGCTAAGCTAGTCTGTGCATGAAAATACAAGATCATCTACAAGTCAGGGTATATGCGAGCTAACAAGCCTAACATGGCATCCCTCTCAGAAGATGGATGTGAGGACCCCAAACTCGGGTACTTGAAACCTGAACTCGGTTCTTCACGATACCATTTTTATGAGCGGAATAATACTAATAATAATAATAATAATATAAAAGATCAACTTAATTTATATAATTATCAGAGTCTAGCTCCCAAGTACGTAACCTTTAAACATTCATTACAGCCCATGATAGATAATATATATCATAATTGTCTTAATATCATTAAACTATTATATAACATAGTAATTCGTTTATTCAGCAACCTTCCCTTTTCATTTGTTCTTAGCAGAGTTCTCTGGTCGTTCGCACTTAGCCGAAAACATTTAAATTTAAGCAAAGATGAGCATTTGAGTGCCCAGCAAGCAATAGTAATTATATATATATATATATATATATATATATATATAAGCTGAAAGGATTTAAATGTTTTCTTTGTACTATTCTTCTACAACAAGTCAATAGTTGTGAAGTATTCTGAACCGATAATAATAACATAACAACTATCTTTCAAATTTTTGAAACTACATAATGACTATATCTGGGGTTATGGTGACATGCCATGAACATTGTTTTCATTTTTGAAAAGGTTAAACAGAAATTCATCTGTAAACCGTCATAACTTACGGGCACGGGGGTGATCAGCCCGTTATGCCCTGCATTGATCAATACTACATTGCCAGAACGATATTATCGTTCATCCTTTGTTCGCCGGAGCGCATAAATATTTTCCCGTGTAGGGAAGTTCATACCTGTCTGGGTTCTAAATCAAAGGTTTTATCTTGTTCAACAATAATCTATAATTCAATATATCTGTATACGGGTAATTGACAAAGGTATATCAACATGTGATTAAATACAATGATTATCCAAGTGGGGACACTTGTTTAACCACTTCTAGAAATTAACGAACATAATATATATGTCCGAATTATCATATACTAACATGTTGATATTCAATGAGCTTATATAATATAAAGTTCATAATCTGTACAATAATAGTATAGTTTAGAAACATTCTTACTCACATCCATTGCATAAAAAAAATGCAAAGGCTAGATACTTGCCTAAAGCGCTGCTTACAACTTGTAATTAAGATCTATCGCTTATCTCACGACCTATCATTAATAAGATAGTTCGTTCGATTAGAACAACATACTATAATACATAACACTGCTTATTGCAGTCAACACATAACCTAATCACATTAGCACCTATGTTTAATAACCATTGAATCACAAATAGTCACTTATACAATCAAAATATCTAAGTCCAGATCAATTTCTGAAACATGTCGGTCTACCGACAATTTTATCGGGTAATTATCGAGTCTAAGACTCTATTTTATAACTTAACATCAGTACGTATCAGTCATATTATTTTTAAATGACTCAGTATAATTTTAAAACATTTATTATAATTTATCATGAATTTTCAAACATTGGAATCATATTTAAATGATTTAAATACCAATCAATTCTATTATAATAAATATTTAATTAGTATTAAACTATTAATGAAATCATTTCCAAAATATTAAAGTTATGTATAATAACTCAAAATACTTTTAAAGTATTAATATTACCCTTAAATGATTTTTAAAACATTTAAAATTATTTTTAAATAATTATCATTAATATTAAAGTAT
This sequence comes from Panax notoginseng, assembly GCA_016801055.1. NCBI lineage: Eukaryota > Viridiplantae > Streptophyta > Magnoliopsida > Apiales > Araliaceae > Panax > Panax notoginseng. Next base: position 101,682,596 of record CM029017.1, on the reverse strand, counting down.
TAATGTTCTATTTATCAAAATATTAAAAGTCATTATTCATAACTTAAAATATTTTTAATTCATTTATATCCTTTTTAAATGATTTTTTTAAAGTAATAAAACCATTTATAAACTATTTATTTAATATAATTATTAAATAAATTTAATATCATAACTAATAACTTAATAATCATTAATATTTAATTATTAATAAAATTATCCTTTAAATATTAAAAGTTATATTTTATAACTTAAAATATTTTTAAACACTTTATTTTCATTTAATATGATTTTTAATATAATAAAATCATTTTTAATTAATTTATTTAATTCATTTAGTAAATAAATTAATTACCATTAATATCAATTTATTAATGAAATTTATCATAAAATATTAAAAGTCATTAAAAATAACTTAAAATATTTTCTTATATCATAATATAATTTTTAATGATTTTTTTAATATTAAAATCATTTTTAAATAATTTATTTAATATTATAATTATATAAATTAAATACTTTTAATATTTCAAAAATATTAAATTTTATGAAATATATTAAAAATAATTAAAAACTAATTTTCGGAATTTTTAATAATTTTTAATAATTTATTTTGTATTTTTAATAATTAAAAACTAAATTTTTCTATTTAATAATTAATTTTCGAAAAATATTAAATAATCTGTCGCTAAAGACCACCTATAGCGACAGAACCGTCGCTATAGGTGTTCTTCATGTTCTTGGCAAAAACCCAGAACACCATAGACAGTTTCGAGGGACCATGTTTGACCAAGATTAAAAGCGTGCGTGATGCGTTTCTGAACATGTTGTTTGTCAGAGCTTGTAGTGCTAGTGTAGGACTACACGATCCAACAACAAACATAACCAAACATTTCATAATAAAGCAGATCTGATCGTCCAAAATAGCTGTCAGAGCTGTTCTTCATTTTCTGGGCTACCCAGAAATAAAGAACAGTTCGTGTAGCCATATTTGGGCTTCCACAACTTGAAATATGTGTAATATTTTTATGATCTATAAGCTACAGTGTGTAGTAAGTATGTCAATGAAGAGATATAACACAAAATATCAACAAACCATCAACAGAATCACTAGATATGAACCGGTCAACCATTGTCAGAAATAAACTTCTATCAATTTTTGGGAATTCCCAGAAACATAAAATATGGCCGGATGGTCTACTTTGACCATCAACTACCTTTGACTCGTTTACTTTTAAGGCGATTTTAAGGTATAACCTTGTAGTACTTATACCCAGCTACAACTTAGACACAACAATAAAACCAACAAATTAACACACTGACAGATCTAAGACCATCAACAACTTGTCAGACGCTAGTATACGGTTTCTGGGCTGCCCAGAAATGGCTCAGTCAATGCCGGTCAACGACCTTTGACCGGTTATAACTTACAATCTACAACTGATCTAGGCCTGATTCTTGATCCAGATCAAAGCCAACATATCAGACTACAATATCCAACACTTAAAACACAAAACCCAATTACAGAAATGGATCTACAAGGTCTGACATTCGTTGTCAGACCATAACATGAAATTTTCCCAGAAATTTGAAAATCATTGATTTGAGCATTTAGATGTTATGGACTTGTAATATACCAACCCAGATCATTAAATTAGACTATAAACAACATCTTTTAACAACAAATTACAAGATCTAACAACAGATCATTGGAAAAAAATTATGGTTAGGGTTTATACCTTTGATGAACAAATTTTTGATTTTGTGTTGCTGATTTGGTTATGGTGTTAGTGGGGCTTGATAATAGGACTATAATGCTAGATAATTTCGGAGGTGTGGTGCTTGAGAGAGTTGAGTAAGGTTTTTGCACAAATTAAGTGAACAAAATGCAATTTCTCTCTCCAATCCATATATATAGACAATTAGATACATGTATGGGCTGACCTAGAGATGATTTGTTGTCATTTGAAGGTCAAGGGAGTTGTTGGTTTGGTAAACCACTCAAAATTTATCTAGATTTGCAAGCAAGCTTCTTAAAGAATTAAAAAGGGCATAAAAGACATTTAATAATTCAATTTAATGGCCAAAAATGAAACTTGACAAACCCTTAGGGTTTGACCCTTAGGGTTTAGCAAAAAGCAAAAATACTATTTAGCAACTAGGGTTTGTAAAATTATAAACTAAATTTAGTTTCCAAAATTAAAAAATTAAAATTATTAATTAGATTAAATTAGTAATTTTATTATACAGGAACATTATGGTATTATAACATAATTAACTTTGCTATTTAAACAATTAGTGTTTAAAATTAGCAATTAGGGTTCTAAGAAATATCGGTTAGAGTTTTAATTTCGCGATTAAGGTTTCGATTTCAAATTTAGGGTTTTAATCATTACGGTCTTAAATCACTAATTAGGTTTATTTAAATTAGCGATATAAAACCTATTATACCTGACATTAATCACTGTAACTCAATTCTTGACAGATCAAACCTCCGGTCTAGGTTTCTGAATTAGGGTTTAATAGAAATTCATATAATTAGGGTTTTAAATTTATAATTAGGGTTTCCTAATTAGCATAACACGAAGTAGCACATAACACATATCATATAACACAGATATTAAATAATCTTAAATTTCCCATTTAAATTGATAAATAGGGTTAAATCAATTAATGCTATGGTTTGATCAATATACCATAATTGACCAACCATCAACAGTACGTTTTTACAGTACATATTTATAGCATTGAAAAATCAAAATATTATAACATTATAATATTATTATCATTTCTTGATCAAAACCCAAAATTAGGGTTTGGATTCCATATCTGATTTTATCTGCCATAATTAACCTTATAATTAAGTAAAAATAATTTACTTAACAACCTGAACAAAATTCATATAATAAAATAATTATTCTAATTATTCTAAAATCATTTCTTATATTATTTAAATAATATATACCTATTTTTTCATGGAAAAGTAATTAATAAAACATTGCTAATATGAAATCAATTATTATAAGAATATAATTGATAATAATCAATATTTCTAAAAATAAATTTATTTGCAATAATTAATGTAATAAATAAATTTTATTTATCACACATATAATTATAATTACACATTACCTTGGCACATATCATCCATATTTATTTTAATAAATAAAAAAAAATTTATACGCAAAATTTATGATTTATTTTTATAGAAAATATCGGGTTGTCAGATTCACCCTCCATTATAAAGATTCCGTCCCCGGAATCACCACTTAAAACCTATACATACCAGGGTACATAACATACACAATCATTACAGATAGATCTTGATTAACTTTGTTCAGACTGATCTTTAATTATTCACATGAAGCTTGTCTTTCTGATTACACAGAGAAATTGGTTTCTAACAGAACTCAAATTCCTCCTCAAAATTTCTTTATAAAATAATTTTACTGTATATAGGAAAATCATGCATAAGAAAATAAAAAGGCATACGAATAATACCTGGAGTTCCAGTGCCAGCTACTGCCGTATCCTGAACTGTCATGTTGTAGACCCTTGCCGTAGATTTTGTTGGCTTGCTTGACGAAGTCGGTCCTGTGATTGCTAACGTTCCACTGCCAGTGCCCATGTTCACACTTCCTGTCTCCACCCTCCTCTTTGGACAATCTTTCACCCTGTGCTCTGTCGATCCGCATATAAAACATCCACTATTCATCCTAGGATTGCGGCAGTTGGGAGAAATATGGCCCTCCTGTCCGCACTTATAGCAAACAAATTTTTCTTGCAAACACTCCCCCGAGTGATTCTTCCCACATGTCTTACATGGCACTATCTGTTTCTTAACACTTTCCTGTTTCACTTGTACACTTGTAAAACTGCTCACATTCCTCTTACTATCACCACTCCTGCTCCCACTATTAATTTCTACCTTCCTAGCTCCTTCTATCTTACCCTTATTCTTCCTCTCCTTATTGTAAAGGCTCATGGCCTCACTTGCCTCCTCAGCTATGATTGCTTCCTCCATGAGTGCTGCAAATGTAGGAATTTGCAACACCGCCACTTTGTTATAGAGCCAGGGTTTTAATCCCAGCTCAAACCTTCTAGCTTTCCTAGCCTCCGTATCAACTTGATGCGGAGCAAACCTAGCTAACTCATTGAATTTGGCGGCGTATTCAGACACCGTCATATTCTCCTGCTTCAACTCTAAAAATTAAACCTCCATCCTCGCCTGCATACTTGGTGAAAAATAATTTTTGAAAAACAAAGTTTTAAATCTATCCCATGTGACTACACCTTCACCTGCCCTAGCCTGATTCGCTTCCCACCAAAAATTTGTTTCCCCCTTCATCATGTAAGTGGCAAAAGCAGTTTTCTGCCCCTCATCTACCCTAGCTACCGTAAACGCTTTTTCAATTTCCTTAACCCAAATTTGAGCTTCTACAGGGTCAGTTGTACCTTTAAATTCTGGTGGTCCTACAGCCTTAAAGTCTTTGAAGTTCGCTAAGCGGTTGTCCGGCTGGTTTCCAGCGACCGGTATTCCCTGTTGCATAGCCTGAGCTAAAATGTTCACAAATTGCTGCATCAGATCTGGTTGTTGTCCCTCAACGTTGTTGACAGATTCCTCTGCCCTTTGATTGCGAGTTCGACATCTTGACATCATTATCTGATTGAAAAAATCATAATTTAACTTACATTCTAAACTTTATCACATAAGTTTAATATTTTAAACTTATTTCATCATTTCTCAAACATAGATTCATATTCATTTAACGAATATTTTACATAGCACAAAATGCTTTGAACTTCAGCTATCCCTTTATGACCTCAGAAGTCGGGATTTACAGTCTTGACTTAATACAAAAGTTGGAAACATTACATTACACAAACGTACTTATCATATGTATTATATTAAACACTCCTACACAACAGAACCTATACTACCTATTTATTACACCTTTTCCTTGGACATTCTCTCGCCAGATGACCTTCTATACCACAGACATAACATGCTCCTTTTTTGTAGTCAGAACAGTACGGAGTGGTATGTCCTTCATAGCCATAAAGATAACAAATTCCTTTCCATTTCTTCTTATTGGATTTTCCTAAATCATGGTCTTCTATCTTTCTTTTCCCCTTCTTATCCGGAGCTGCACACGATGTGTTGCTTGTGGCTCCCATCTGACCAATTTGGATTTTAAGCTTATCTTGTCCTTCTAATGTTTCTATTAACGCTTGACGCAACTGACTATTCAACAACCTTTCTATCTCCCACAGCCTTTCCAGAGAAGAAATCTTGTAATTCAGATTCTGCACTTCCGTTGATACTTGATCAGCTTCAACTTTAGTGTCTGAATCACTATCTGACAACTCCACCATCTCTGAATCTTGTACTACGTTTTCTACGATAACCACATCGTCTGAATTGTGTTCATCAAGAGCCTCTATTTTAGCTATCGGCTTCGATATTGGCTCCTTCTTTACTATCTGAGGGTAATCAAATCCTTTTCACCTGACATCTACACACATAAATTATCCTAATTAGCATATAGTATATACACACAACAAATAAGAGTTTTATACAAGTTATCTTTTATTTAGTTTGACGATGAATTTAGTCAATTCATCTCTTTTTAAACTCTATATATGAGTTATTTATATTTTTAACGTTTTCCTCTGTTCTAAGGTTATAGCGTAAGGTCTAGCCCACCTAAGGTTTCTAACCCTATAGCTCTGATACCAACCTGTGAGGACCCCAAACTCGGGTACTTGAAACCCGAACTCGGTTCTTCACGATACCATTTCTATGAGCAGAATAATACTAATAATAATAACAATAATATATAAGATCAACTTAATTTACATAATTATAAGAGTCTAGCTCCCAAGTACGTAACCTTTAAACATTCATTACAACCCATGATAGATAATATATATCATAATTGTCTTAATAACATTAAACTATTACATAACATAGTAATTCGTTCATTCAGCAACCTTCCCTTTTCCTTTGTTCTTAGCAGAGTTCTCTGGTCGTTCGCACTTAGCTGAAAATATTTAAATTTAAGCAAGGATGAGCATTTGAGTGCCCAACAAGCAATAGCAATTATATATATATATATATAAGCTGAAAGGATTTAAATGTTTTCTTTGTACTATTCTTCTACAACAAGTCAATAGTTGTGAAGTATTCTGAACCGATAATAATAACATAACAACTCTCTTTCAAATTTTTGAAACTACATAATGACTATATCTGGGGTTATGGTGACATGCCATGAACATTGTTTTCATTTTCGAAAAGGTTAAACAGAAATTCATCTGTAAACCGTCATAACTTACGGGAACGGGGGTGATCAGCCCGTTATGCCCTGCATTGATCAATACTACATTGCTAGAACGATATTATCGTTCATCCTTTGTCCGCCGGAGCGCATAAAAATTATCCCGTGTAGGGATGTTCATACCTGTCTGGGTTCTAAATCAAAGGTTTTATCTTGTTCAACAATAATCTATAATTCAATATATCTGTATACGGGTAATTGACAAAGGTATATCAACATGTGATTAAATACAATGATTATCCAAGTGGGGACACTTGTTTAACCACTTCTAGAAATTAACGAACAGAATATATATGTCCGAATTATCATATACTAACATGTTGATATTCAATGAGCTTATATAATATAAAGTTCATAATCTGTACAATAGTAGTATAGTTTAGAAACATTCTTACTCACATCCATTGCATAAAGAAAATGCAAAGGTTAGATACTTGCCTGAAGCGCTGCTTACAACTTGTAATTAAGATCTATCGCTTATCTCACGACCTATCATTAATAAGATAGTTCGTTCGATTAGAACAACATACTATAACACATAACACTGCTTATTGCAGTCAACACATAACCTAATCACATTAGCACCTATGTTTAATAACCATTGAATCACAAATAATCACTTATACAATCAAAATATCTAAGTCCAGATCAATTTCTGAAACATGTCGGTCTACCGACAATTTTATCGGGTAATTATCGAGTCTAAGACTCTATTTTATAACTTAACATCATTACGTATCAGTCATATTATTTTTAAATGACTCAGTATAATTTTAAAACATTTATTATAATTTATCATGAATTTTCAAACATTGGAATCATATTTAAATGATTTAAATACCAATCAATTCTATTATAATAAATATTTAATTAGTATTAAACTATTAATGAAATTATTTCCAAAATAATAAAGTTATGTATAATAACTCAAAATACTTTTAAAGTATTAATATTACCCTTAAATAATTTTTAAAACATTTAAAATCATTTTTAAATAATTATCATTAATATTAAAGTATTAATGTTCTATTTATCAAAATATTAAAAGTCATTATTCATAACTTAAAATATTTTTAATTCATTTATATCCTTTTTAAATGATTTTTTTAAAGTAATAAAACCATTTATAAACTATTTATTTAATATAATTATTAAATAAATTTAATATCATAACTAATAACTTAATAATCATTAATATTTAATTATTAATAAAATTATCCTTTAAATATTAAAAGTTATATTTTATAACTTAAAATATTTTTAAACATTTTATTTTCATTTAATATGATTTTTAATATAATAAAATCATTTTTAATTAATTTATTTAATTCACTTAGTAAATAAATTAATTACCATTAATATCAATTTATTAATGAAATTTATCATAAAATATTAAAAGTCATTAAAAATAACTTAAAATATTTTCTTATTTCATAATATAATTTTTAATGATTTTTTTATTAAAATTATTTTTAAATAATTTATTTAATATTATAATTAAATAAATTAAATACTTTTAATATTTCAAAAATATTAAATTTTTATGAAATATATTAAAAATAATTAAAAACTAATTTTCGGAATTTTTAATAATTTTTAATAATTTATTTTGTATTTTTAATAATTAAAAACTAATTTTTTCTATTTAATAATTAATTTCCGAAAAATATTAAATAATTTGTCGCTAAAGACCACCTATAGCGACAGAACCGTCGCTATAGGTGTTCTTCATGTTCTTGGCAAAAACCCAGAACACCATATACAGTTTCGAGGGACCATATTTGACCAAGATTAAAAGCGTGCGTGATGCGTTTCTGAACATGTTGTTTGTCAGAGATTGTAGTGCTAGTGTAGGATTACACGATCCAACAACAAACATAACCAAACATTTCATAATAAAGCAGATCTGATCGTCCAAAATAGCTGTCAGAGCTGTTCTTCATTTTCTGGGCTACCCAGAAATAAAGAACAGTTCGTGTAGCCATATTTGGGCTTCCACAACTTGAAATATGTGTAATATTTTTATGATCTATAAGCTACAGTGTGTAGTAAGTATGTCAATGAAGAGATATAACATAAAATATCAACAAACCATCAACAGAATCACTAGATATGAACCGGTCAACCATTGTCAGAAATAAACTTCTATCAATTTCTGGGAATTCCCAGAAACAGAAAATATGGCCAGATGGTCTACTTTGACCATCCACTACCTTTGACTCGTTTACTTTTAAGGCGATTTTAAGGTATAACCTTGTAGTACTTATACCCAGCTACAACTTAGACACAACAATAAAACCAACAAATTAACACACTGACAGATCTAAGACCATCAACAACTTGTCAGACGCTAGTATACGGTTTCTGGGCTGCCCAGAAATGGCTCAGTCAATGCCGGTCAACGACCTTTGACCGGTTATAACTTACAATCTACAACTGATCTAGGCCTGATTCTTGATCCAGATCAAAGCCAACATATCAGACTACAATATCCAACACTTAAAACACAAAACCCAATTACAGAAATGGATCTACAAGGTCTGACATTCGTTTTAATCATTACGGTCTTAAATCACTAATTAGGTTTATTTAAATTAGCGATATAAAACCTATTATACCTGACATTAATCACTGTAACTCAATTCTTGACAGATCAAACCTCCGGTCTAGGTTTCCGAATTAGGGTTTAATAGAAATTCATATAATTAGGGTTTTAAATTTATAATTATGGTTTCCTAATTAGCATAACACGAAGTAGCACATAACACATATCATATAACACAGATATTAAATAATCTTAAATTTCCCATTTAAATTGATAAATAGGGTTAAATCAATTAATGCTAGGGTTTGATCAATATACCATAATTGACCAACCATCAACAGTACGTTTTTACAGTACATATTTATAGCACTGAAAAATCAAAATATTATAACATTATAATATTATTATCATTTCTTGATCAAAACCCAGAATTAGGGTTTGGATTCCATATCTGATTTTATCTGCCATAATTAACCTTATAATTAAGTAAAAATAATTTACTTAATAACTTGAACAAAATTCATATGATAAAATAATTATTCTAATTATTGTAAAATCATTTCTTATATTATTTAAATAATATATACCTATTTTTTCATGGAAAAGTAATTAATAAAACATTGCGAATATGAAATCAATTATTATAAGAATATAATTGATAATAATCAATATTTCTAAAAATAAATTTATTTGCAATAATTAATGTAATAAATAAATTTTATTTATCACACATATAATTATAATTACACATTACCTTGGCACATATCATCCATATTTATTTTAATAAATAAAAAAAAATTTATACGCAAAATTTATGATTTATTTTTATAGAAAATATCGGGTTGTCACAATGGAGGTAAAATTGTGGTCTCCTGTATGAGAATATCCATACGACTTAATAGATATATAGCCATCTGCATGGTGACCATATGATCATCAATATATATGCTCATCTCTGGGATCATGCCAGTGGTAAGGGACCTCACTGCATTACTATCTATGACGGCTACATCCCAGGCAGATATGGTGATATCCCGCTCAACTATCACTGCATCTCTGGCTGATATAGCCTCATCCTGCTCAACGACAGCGGCATCTCTACGAGCCAAGGCCTCGTCTCTCTCCAATAGAGTGGCCTCCCTCCCATCAAGAGCAGTCGGCATCATAGATCGAATATGATCTCTCTCAAAGGTCATTAGATGAAAACTCTACTCTAAGTACTGTGCCGAGTGCTAAATCACAACGGTACTGGTACTAGGGGAATCCGGAAGAAATGCTGGCAACCCAGCATTGGGCTCCTCCTCGATGTAGGTATTAATGTCCTCCATGGGCTCTACATCATCTAACTTGCTCTCCGGTACTGCAAATACTGCTGCAGCCGATAAAATCTATGTCTCCATCCACACGGAGTACTCTACAAAATAACCAGGATGAATGATAGAAAAAGCCGCTATCTCGCGCCGATCCTAGCAGGCGTATATCCGAGATCGGTCCTCTGCTGAGAGATACCGAGAAGCTGAGCGCTGACTTGTCGCCCCCTCAAAAGGATGAAAATCCTGGAATTGGTCGAACTCCGACATCACGGCTAATGGGTGATAAGTGGTCACTCCCCTCAAACCAGCAATAGGGAGATAGTCCATGCCCGAAGCATGAGTAATGAAGCTATAAGGTGAGCTAAGCCCCGAACACGGTAATATGCTGAATGGATCTCTAATATCTACCAATAATGTGGACCAGGACAGAGCATCTATACACTCTGATGGCTGAAAAGAGTATGACATAGCTACATCATGGGTAAATCAGTACCCATGCCGTCTAAAAGTGCCAATCGGTCTCAAGTGTGACATGAACCACACATATAGCATGACTGAACTCCCAGTGAACACTCCTGTAGGATACGTGCAACAATATGATGCCGATCGCAAGGTCTCTGATACAATCATAGGTACAATGGTATGACCCTCCCTGAGACCTCTCATGGCCATGATAATGCCTATATCTATCTCATCCAAATACCGCGGCATATACACATATGATAGTACACATAGCATCAGTACGTCAACTTTATCCAGGCGCCAATGAGCCTCCGGTGTTGTGAAATCCCCAGAATGTCGTGAATAGCTATCCTCCGAGCCAAATCTGTCATAAAGAAAAACACTGAGATATCACGTGGCCAGATGTCAACTCATCCTGTACCACTCTGTGCCTCAATCATGTGAGAGTCATGAATCATCTACTCATGTCTCCCAAAGCCAGATGCATGTAAGGTCTGTCTAAAGGTAGCATCATCAAACGTGCATACTCCTCCAGAGTAGGAGTCAACTCATGGGTGCCGAATCGGAATACCTGCCTATCCGGTAACCAATGCTCTATCATCCCGTCCACAAATCCTGCGGGAACTTAAAAAGTCAAAAAGGTCATGGTATGCTGCAATAAATGATCTACAGTCACCCTGTCTGGTGGTGACATGCTATCATACCACGATCTCATACCCGATGCCACCACTGACGGTGGGGTACGATCTATGCGGCTAACTGTCAAAGAAGACATCTGTGCGGGCCTTGTCACAAGACCATCCATGGGTTAATACCAAATATCTCTGGACATACATATACATATGCATAACATGATACATGCATAATATATAATAGATGGCAATATGATATAGGAAATGAAAAAAAAATAGTGCATACATTCCTAAGTATATCATCATCTAATACATCATCTCTGTACAGCTATAAATACAGGAAAATGGGGCACAACCACCCAATATCTAACAAAGGCCTATAAAGAGACATAGCGACAATGGGGCACAGCCACCCAATATCTAACAGAGGCATATCAAAAGATATAACAAGAATATACATCAGAAGAAGATAATGGTGTCGATATCCACATCATCAATGCTGTCCACCTGATGTAACTCCTCCTGAGTCATGGATCTTTATCAACAGGGATATCAGGCCTATATAGAGGAGGATCTGCGTCGATAAAACAGAATGGGTCACCTGAGGGGCCAGCGCCTGAGCTGGAAGGATCAAATGAAGTCGCTTCTGTCGGGTCTCTGCCCAAATGTCGGATAAAAATATGTGCCTGGTCCAACTGCCGGGTCAAACTATCAATCTGGGTCATATGAGTCGGATCTCGGACACAAGCTATCCAATCCGTCATCATCAAAGATCCTGGAACCATATCCCCCATAAACTGTGTGGCACGGGACTGAGCTCCAATAATGCGAGGGGACCAACACCGATGGAATGTCTCCTGAGTACATGGACCCTCTGACAATGTAAAACTGTTAACCCCCAACAATGGGATATCAATGGTGGGTGACTGCGATACATGACAATAACGCCTGGCAGGATGCAAGATTAGTATACGAATCTCCCCTGTGGTGCTCCTAATAGCACGCTCTCCTAAATAGAGCTCCCAGCCTCCATCTATGAAGAGAGGAACTCTCCTGGTGGAAATCACATACTCGACTCTAGTCGGGTATCTATCCTCAAAACCCACAGTCAAGTGTGTGTTAGCCGTCAGCAACTCCAGCTGCATACGGCAATGAGTGAATCCCTTAGCTACAGGGACCTCTGGCAGAATCGAGTGATGCCATCGTCGTCCTCCTGGATATGTGTCTAAACCTAACACACTCACGGGACGTAAGCATGGAAGCCTCTCATAGGCCCAATACTGTCAACACAAAGGCAAACATCTACTATCAATTAACACTCTTAACCTATACATGGTAAATGACAAGAGAAATGCTCACCAGCAGAAATGGGTAAAATCCTAGCTAAGCCTCGATCAAACCCTGTGAGCGCATATGCATGCCGCAGAGGAAATAGGCAACGGTGTAGGAGCCCCAATCATACTGTCCAATATGGTCCACATTATGTGTAGCGCTGATCAAAGTGAAAGATACCGTGGAAGAGTTATCTGCTATGAAGCAGTCTCTAATGATCATCAAGAACAATCACCGCAGAACGCGACTCTGATTCTGACATCATTAGGCATAGGCTCACTCAATAGTCCGCTCATAGTATCTACGCTCAAAGGACCTGAACGGACTGTCCTGCCTTTGAGCGCCACCGCCAGAACTCCTAATAAGGATCTAACGGCAGTAGGGGTAATATTTGTCATGCAAGGCACTGGCTCCCCTCCAAACTCTATACTTGTGATAAATTGCCAATCCATAGGCGCCATCATCACCTCACAATCTAGCAGATGGAGTGACTGAGTCTGATGAAACCATCGCTCAGACAATGCCCTGAGGTAACCCCGGGGACAACGACGGGGAAGGATGGAGAAAAATGCCCCAAAGCCCCACTCATGCACTACCGCTCTATAGTCAGGATGAAGAGCCTCATACATGGAGTGAATGCTGAACCAGTTCCCTCTAGGCTGTGTAAAACCAGGAACCTGCTTGAAATACAGATCAACATCAAAACCCTTTAATCCTCATCAATTGGAAAGAAGGTGGATCAAAGTCTAACGCCATACCTCGTTAGCATGCAAATACATCGATGGATGTCTGCCCAAATCACCCAGCAATTCTGGGTTCACCACCTGAATGCTCGAAAACTCCCTGCGAGGGATATGTGCAGCAGGAGCGGGATCCTCTATCGGAATATCTGCCTCCTCGTCCTCAACGTCGGGAACATCTACCTGGACAGGACGTATCACGGCCTCCACCAACCGTCGAGACTGTCTGATAGAATGGGGACGAGGTACTTCAAAATCCCTCCACCGTACACTAGAAGTGGTCCTACAGGAACTGCTCGGCTGATCCGGATCCATAGTATCTGGACAACAACTCTACAAATCACCTCAAAAAGGGTGTGATATTTCTTTACCCGGAGCTTTACATTTTATGACTATATGCATGCATGCATTTACTTTAACATATATAGTAGAGTTAAAATGCATGACTACCCAATGCCTATATTTGGAAATTTTTTGCCATAGTCCTCTCTGAAAATAGGACTATCCACATGCATACATGCATGTCTAGGTGGCCATTCAGTAGCACACCTGCCCCAAAGTCATATACATAAGATATGCATTAAAAATCAAAATCATCATGCATCGGGCCAACCTCAATATCAGGAGTATTTTGCCTTGCCACCTTATGCTCATTGGACCTCAAATAGGACAAAAAATAGCAGAAAAAGGTGCCAATTTGACTGTCTCAAAAGTTAAATTTTTTCACATCATTATGTTCAGCATGGTTTAATACTAACATTTACTATGTTGAATATTTTTTATCTAGTCGTTTGTGCATACATAATCACTACTATGTGTTTAGATGCATCTCATGCGATAACTCAAGATCCAATAGACAGAAATGAGAGAAAATACAGGTATATGTTACCAGGATAGTGTAGAACACTCGTACGATGTTAGAATTTGCAGAAAGCAGCCCAAACTCAGCAGATCTGAAGATGGCTCACGTATTTTCCTTCGCGCAACAAGTTGAAAGTGACTTGTGAGACCAACCTGCTGGAATTTATCATCCACGGTTGGCCGCAGGCCCATCTGCTGCTGCAGCAGGTGCACTTGCGACACTTTTATGTGGGTCCCATCACTCTGGCTCGGTCCAATTCGAGTTGCAAAGGAGTTCTTACAAGCTGAAAAGGCCAAATCCGAGATAAAAACGCTACGCGATTAAGCAGAATAGCCTGAAACCTTGGTTTTTTTGGATCCAACTGTGGCTTTCTTTTCATCCATTGACATTTGACCAAACACAGGGTTTACTATACCAATGATCTAAGTCTTTGTATACCACATTTGGCAATACCGTACAGAGGTCCGATGCCGTCAGCGTAAGGTTGTCACCCCAATCTTTTCACACAAGCTAATCCCCGACGGGGGTTAAACGTGAAATCCCCGGCGGGGGTTACAACGTATGCTCATCCGTTGACACACAAATCAACGAAGGTCAAGAAGCCTTGACATTATTACATGCAATAGCGATTTAAACCTATCAGAGCTCTGGAGCTATTCGAGGTTTTCACACCCGACCGCTTAGATCCCCGGCGGGGGTCACAACGCAATGTTCCGGTGATGTACACGACGTCAGAGGTTAAGCAGCCTTGACGGTATATCCTACAAGATTTTTCAGCCGTTGATTCACATGTTGGTGAAGTACACATCAACGAAGGTCAGGCATCCCTGACAGCATTTGCTGTTGGCAGTAAACCCAACATAATCTTGACATATTCTGGCAATACTAACCAGGAGAGGTCAATGTCATCAAAGAGGATAGATGATGTAATATGTTACACACATCCTCAAACAGATCAAGCTTTATCCCCAGAGATCTCTTACACAAAAGAGGTACATCTACAGGATCAAGTCCTTATCCATGAAGTTGGTGATAACTCTAACATCAACATCGTACCAGATTCAGATTACACATCAAATCTGATCATCGTTGCCAATCCCCAGTTGAAGTAATTGGGAGCCAGCAATCATCCCCAGCGTGTTGGGCTACAATCCCGTACACATACATCATTGCATTTGTATCATGTTGCTATCCATAGTATCATGTATATCTTGTTGCATTTCAAGTGTCTAGGATTCTTTACCCTACCCATGCATCGCCATGCATGAGTATGATAAAGAGGGGCATCTATAGACACTCAAAATTTTCTGTACACCTGTCACTAACATTGCAGGAGAGAAGATTCGTCTTTTAAGAGGGAACCCTAAAAGACGATCCATATCCATGCCGAATACTACCGGAAGTTCAGCATCAACCCCGGATCGCAATCTGGGAGTAATAATCTCGGAAATAACCCTGAGGCATACAGATACAATATCGGAACACACAACGGAGAAGACCGATTAATCTCGGAGATAACCCCGAGGTATCCAGTCTTAGTCCCGACAATAGGAATAGCCACTAACCTTGGTGATAACCCCAAGGAATGTAATTTCGGCGATAACCTCGAAAATGCTTGTTACAAATGTAACCAGCTTCAATCTCGGCGCTCACAACGAGATCCACTGTACCAGCCCGACGATAACATCGGGAAGACAGACACACCTTAAAGATGACAATGAGGACCTTCAACAAATTGCAGTAGTCCAATCTCAGTGAAGCTGAGCAACGCCTGCTTTATCAGTCCAATCCGGCGATAACACCGGTGAGGGGCAACATCGTCATCTGACCGACATGATGTCACGCCACGTCGTCTCAACATAGCTACACAAAAATGTCCCACAAGACTAACCAATCTCGAGTGACTATTGTGCGGGGTTACGGATGAAAATTGAAGCTTGAAGACCGGAGGGCACCGTCCCATCTTCAATGACTTCGCACAAACTATAGTCTCATGCCATCGTACAACTCTCGACAATGGTGGTCCAAAATAGGTCATGTATACCTCAAACGGATTCCCGGATTACACTTCTGAAAGTTCAAGTGGACATCACAGTGCCTGAGTGCACGTACTTCGAGTGCAGAGCTCATATATAGTCGTTTTGAACCTACAAAACTCTGTGTTTACTCACTCTAGAGATATAGAAGTCTTCTTTGGCATCCCCCTGTAAGCCTTCTCACACACTTTAGAGTTCTTTCTCTTCATCTTTGCATACACCGTTCCACACGTTGAGAGTCGTGTTGCATATTTTGCCCGAACTTCGGTCCGTGGTTTATTTTTAGTTTGTATATACATATATATATATATATATATATATATATATATATATTTATATATATGGACTAACATTATCGAGTTATGCCTCGATTGAGCCTAGACTTCGGTCTGGAGCGTTTATTTGCTTTCCTATATATATGTATTTATATATATGAATTGCGTGTCGAACTCTGTTCGATGAGCCTAGACTTCAGTCTGGAGCGTTTACTACTTTAATATATATATATATATATATATATATATATATATATATATATATATTAACTGTGTGTCGAACTTTGTTCGATGAGCCTAAACTTCGGTTTGGGGCGTTTATTTGCTTTCCTATATATATATATATATATATATATATATATATATATATATATATGTGTATATAACTATGTGTCGAACTTTGTTCGATGAGCCTAAACTTCGATTTGGTGCATTTACTTGCTTTCCTATATATATATATATATATATATATATATATATATATATATATATATATATATATATCTTTACATTTCGTCCCACCTAGAGTTTACTTCGTGGTGGTTGACCGTTTTTACAGCTTTCTGTATATTTCGTCCCACCTGAAGTTTACTTCGTGGTGGTTGATCATTTTTACAGCTTTCTTTACGTTTTGTCCCGCCTGGAGTTTCCTCCGTGGCGGTTGATAGCTTTTACAACTTTATTTATATTTCTGATCCCCCATGGAGGTACTTCGTGGTTGGTGATCATGTCTGTATATATATATATATATATATATATATATATATATATATATATATATATATATATTTACAGCTTATATATATATACCTGCTTACTGCGTCACATCACTGGGTCAATGTGCAAACCTTTTCTCGGTTGTGTTGGTACAACCATTTAAAAAACCAACTGGCGACTCTTAACAGTCCATCGTCGATATTATACATGCCGGACCTTTTTCACTTATTTTTTCAAACAAATCTCATCTAAAATGAGAACACCAAAGAAAAAGTAACGGAAAGGGACAATTAAAAATCTCGACGTCGAAAGTAGGATAGCGCGGAGCGCGCTGCGAAAGCATTGAAGCTGGTGTAGACTGCGCTGGTGCGCAAACTGAAGGAAGTCAGGTCGTTGTAAGCTGGAGGAGTCTCTCTTGGGCAGAACTTCGAGATGGATAAGGAGTCATGGCATAAGGAGGAGATAAAGGCTAATAAGAACAGATGGGGGGAGAGATTTTTGAATAGCGATTTCAAAGGATTGAAGAGCGAACGTTGGAGGAGTAATTTTTAGAGAATATCACGACGGTTGCGATTCAGGGCTACGTGATGGGGTTTCCTTTATTCTTCTTCTTCTTAGTCTTATTTGTAATTTGGATGATATTTTCAACAAATTATTCAGTTTTTAATTTATTCGTTATGAACTAATTCACTTATTAAACTTGTGATGGATCTTTGGGCGAAACAATGATTGAATAACTTTGATTTCCAATTCAATAAGATATTTTCAGTTTATCTATGTTAATTTGAACGTGAATTTATGAATTGCTTGATCAACAGTTCGTTGTGGATTTGAAAGGAATCGAGAGAGGAGATTCAAAACTAGACCTATTTAATATAGCATGTGTCATGAATTTTGTCAATAGTAGATTTGTGATTATTGTTAAGGTAGAGATACGCTTGACATCGCATGTAATCGTATAGAGAACTTAAACTTCAACCTTCTTTGATTGCAGTTCACATAGAGATATAGTGAGTTGGTTAATTTAGGTGTTTAACGGATTTCTATCTTAATTTTGGATTGATGTTATTATGGTATTAGTGCATCGAGAGGTGGCTCTTACTACGTTCGTGTTCTTGATTAATAAACTTGGATATTAAATTGAGTTGGAATAAAGGTTTGAAAATCAGAAGCTCAGGGTGAAATCATAAGTCTAATTCTCCATTAATTGTTTGAAATTCCGGATTTTGTTATTGGTGATTGTTTTGTGATAATTTAATTATTTATTAATTTAGTCTTTTATTTATTTTAAAACCATTGAATTGATTAGTTTAATAAAATTAGGGTTAATACAAAATTGATAATTGTGAAGTTAAGATTATTGATATTTTGTCCTCATGGGAACGATACTCTACTGATCACTTTATTACTTGTTGACCACGTACACTTGCGTGTTTTTCACGTATTGATTTTACCCAACAGTGCAACAACCGCTAGCATCTCCGCACCCATTTTATCTTTTCCAGACATCCTACAATAAGTTTAAATAACTTGATTAGTTCATCATTAGTACAAACTCCTCACACTATGTGTCCACGTATCTCAATATTGTTGCACTTTGGCAATCCCTCACTTAGAACTCTAACTGAGTTTTCTCTATCTCGCTTATGGTTATAATCCTAGGGTTTTCCCCACCCCACTTAAGGTTTATAACCTACAGCTTTGATACCAACTTGTGACACCCCCAAATTCGGGTTACCTGACCCCGAGTTTAGTGCTCACGATTCACAATATAATAACATCTAACTACCTATTCATATAAAAATAGTAATACATAAGTCATTAACAGAGATTGTTAATACATTACTCCCAGGTCATCTAACCTTAACATTAGAAACATACCCTTTAGATATACAAAAAGGGTTTACAATTACAACATAATAATAAGTTCATTATAACTACTCCAGCATTTTGCCTTTACCTTTGTTCTTCTTAGACCCGATGGCTTCATCTTCCCTAGCTGAAATATTTTATTTAGCAAAGGTGAGGAACATATTTGCCTCGTAAGTTAAGACATACAATAAATGTATAAGAATCAAGACTAACAGACTATGTAATTTGATAGAATAATACCAAAGTTTGAGGAACTTTGAAATAGCTGAACAATTCGTTAATCAATAACAAGTTTTCTTGTAATCTATGCAACTCAATAATTTGATAATGAAAGTGTACAACGCTTTCAAAGTTTCTACAATATTCTATTAAATAATGAAGAATCAATACTACGCAATAACAAAGTGAAATATTTTTAAGATTTATGTTGAGCGATCAGTTGGATCTTGAACTTCTCTTCTCGAGTAACTATCAAAGATTGGACTTTGATATACCCAGGTGTATCAGATAACTATAAAGATTAAATTATACCCCTCTGCAAGTACTTAAAGCGGCCAACTTCTTGTACCCTATATTATACATAATACTCAAACGCGCGCAATAGCCAAATATACGACCAAATATGTTCCATTTATTTAAAAGGTTGTTCTTCTCAGTCTTTGAATCAGAATTTGATTTAACAACGAAATATTATGATTTCAATATTTAGTCACTTCTCGATCTAGCCGAAATAATTGGCATCGATCTGTTAATAATAATTGAATTATCTTCTCGAACCTATCAAGGTCTAATAATTGTTCATCTAGCTAGAATAATTAGCTCAAAAACATCTCAACACAATTCGATAATAAACATGAATTATCTGTACTGTCAATACTAGCTTCTACGGATGTAAGTATCCAATAATAGTTATTCTCTAATTATATTCTCAAAATTTACTAATTTAATTTAAATTAATAAACATGCACTAACTGCGAATAATCAACAATAAATTCTCGGACGTGGTCTAATCAACAATAATTAACCACCATAATAATTGAATAAATATAACTCAAGGTTGAGTTAGGAAACTTGTATTCTACGTTGATTACTGCTACACAATATACTTATCTGCGTTTGTAAGACCTATAATCAACAATATCGATCTCATAATTAGCACAATA
This sequence comes from Panax notoginseng, assembly GCA_016801055.1. NCBI lineage: Eukaryota > Viridiplantae > Streptophyta > Magnoliopsida > Apiales > Araliaceae > Panax > Panax notoginseng. Next base: position 101,662,327 of record CM029017.1, on the reverse strand, counting down.
ATTCACAACACACAATACTATAATTTACAGTCAATCTGTCTCCTAGGCACATTACTACATAGCCACATCAGTGTTTATAACCTATATAAACACTTAACAAGCTTAACTAGTTCGGTCTGGTTGGACTTCGGCCTATTCTCGGTGTACTGGTCACCCTATTCGACAATTTACAACTTTATTGTCAATTAAACTTGATATCTAAGCTTCAATATTATTTTAGATAAGTCAAATATCGTTTATAATATTTGTCAGAAGCTTTTAATATTTTTTTAATAATTATTATAATTTATAATAATTTTCCAAACTCTGAAATCATTTTTAAATGATTTAAATACTAATTAATTCCATTATCATTAATATTTAATAATACAAAAATATCATTGAAATACTTGTCAAAATATTAAAGTTATTGTTAATAACTTAAAAATATTTTTTAATCATCAATATTCTACTTAAATGATTTTTAAAATTATTAAAATCATTTTTAAATCATCACCATTAATATGTAAATATTAATGAAATTATTATCAAAATATTAAAAGTCATTAATTATAACTTAAAATATTTTAAAACCATTTTTCTCATTTTAAATGATTTTTAAATCAATAAAACCATTTTTAATTCAATTATTTAATGTAATAATTAAATAAATCTATTATCATTAATATTAATTTATTAATGAGAATTCTCCAAAAATATTGAAAATTACATTTTATAATTTAAAATATTTTTAAACACTTTATTCTTATTTAAAATTATTTTTATAATATTAAATTTTTTTTCTCTAATTTATTTAATAGACTAATTAAACAAATTAAATATCATTAATATCCAAATAATTATAAATATTAATGAAAAATGCCCAAAATAATTAAAAGTTATTTTTCAGAATTTCAAATATTTTTTAAAACCATTTTTGTAATTTTTAGAATTTATTTTCTATTTTTAAGTATTTTCTGGAAATTCAGAAATTAGAAATTAATTCATCTGTCGCTATAGCCTATAACGACGCTTTCTGTCGCCTTAGGTGTTCTTGAGCCTCAAGAACACTGTCAGGTCAGTCTCAAGGGTGCTCGTTTGACCGGCTATGATTCTCATCTTAAAATGTTTCTGGGCCAACTAAAGTTCATAACTCGTAGTAGTAATGTAATATTACATGTTCCCACAATCAGATTGGTCAAAGAACAACATAATAGGAAGATCTGTGCCTTCAAAGTCCTTGTCAGACGGTTCCTGGGTTTTTCAGAAACCCAGGCAGTCTGAGTGGACACTTTCAAGTTCAAATTAATCGGAGTTCTGATCATGATTTTGGTGGTTTTATTGTTCATAAATGTAGTATACATGACAAGGACTAACGACATATCAAGATCTCAGTCCAAAATCAGCAGATTCACAGGTTATGACACGGTCAAACCTTATCAGAATTTTTGTTCAAACTGCTTCTGGGTTTTTCTGGAATTGCGAAAGGTCATCAGATGGTCAAGTTTGACCATACACTACATTCGATCCCGTTGATGATTTAAAGTATCTAATGTGACGCCACCAAAATAGGTTCATTCCACCCAACCCATTCTGAGTCACCAAATACATGGTATAGAAAACAACTACAACTTTCTTATTACAATAGTCGTGCAAAATACGACAACACATATACTGTGAGTTTAAATACAAATATTGTCATCTAGACAGTCTTCAAACTGAAATGGAGTCCTCATTACAATTATTGATACACTATTTTACAAAATAGTGAGGACTACTAAAACAACTATCTTGAACCATCATTCCATACCCCGACTAGTACCTGCTACATTCTCGCCTCCTGAGAAGAAAAATGGAATAAAAAAGAAAAAGGTGAGCTCAACTAGCCCAGTAAAGAATATTATGTCTAAGATAATATAGAACAAATTATCGTTAGTCCTTAACAGAGAAAAATCTAATAGAATACAATAGACAACAAGTTTTAGATCAACAACTGCAGCGAAAATAACAATTCATTAGAAAAGTTAAGTAGAGAATGAAATATACTATCATCTATGAATTTAAAAGTCCATCATCGATATTTTATCCCTATAACATCAATCAATATACATATTGAATCAAAAAGTCATCTTTGTACTACAGGCAAAAGATATTAATCAGTCGGTCATGTTCATCTCAACACCTGTTCATCTTTACACTACGGGCCAAAGATATTCATCAAGAAATCATTCAACTTTGCACTACAGGCCAAAGATATTCAGTAATATCATCATTTAGGACTGAGGATGATGAAAAATATATTTTAAAGAAAACGAATCCAGTGAAACAACAGAATAAATATTAAGGATTCATACTTTAAACAATCTAAGTTCAAAAATACTTCATAAATAACCAGAGTGGAGTAAAATTCAAGAATGAAAACTAAAACATAGATCCAATCAAAGATAGGAATCATAATAGACAATCTTGGACACAGAAAAGAAAATTTAATTTTTCTATGAATAGTGTCGTATTCATGAATAGTGCCGTATACGTGAATAGTGTCCTATACGTGAATAGTAACTCCGACACTAAAAGATAGAAATTTTACAAAAAAAATCATCACGCTTCGTGAATATTACTCGTGAATAGTAATTTCGACATGAAAAAGTTCCAAATTTGATAAAAAGTTCCAACCAATTTTTTGCCATAATGATATTGAAGAAATAATATCACTTACAAAAAAAATAACATCCCTTACCTCGAAAGAATAATACTTCTGGCTGGAATACTGGGTATAGTGCTGAAGGGAACTTGCACCGTATAGCAACACTCAAAATATTAAAATACTCACAAGAATACGCTCGATAATACAGAGGGAGAAAGAGAAAGAAGATTTTCAGTTTCTGGTGTGATTTTCAATTCTAACCTAAGCACCCTATTTATAGAAAATTGCTTAGAACACCAAAGCATAAAATTTAATAAATTAATAATATAATTTTCTTAATTTCCTTAGCACACCACACCAGCTGATTTCAACCATTAACATGTGCCACTCAAATGGAAAAAACGTTTTTCTTAATAAAAAAAAATTAAAACTTCCAAAAATCAATTATTCTGGAACTTCAGAACTTCCATAATTCATAATAAATAGCCCTTTTATCAGAAAAATTTGAACCTTATGTCTTTTCCATAGAAAATTCCATTCTCTACAACTTTGTAAGTTTAAGTTTTTCCAAATTCCAAACAGAAATTGACCGAAATCCACAAACGGGCGATTTTACAAGCTATAATCAAATTTCAGTCAAAAAATGGGGTCCACCGATACACAAAACACGTGTTAATCATTTAATACAACAAAAATACTCTTTCTCCTCATATACTCATATATCCCACATTCATTGTAAAAATATCACCATTATTATATTATTAAAATATAATAATATATTTAAATGAATTATTTTATCATATATCTTCATCCAATCGCTTTTCGTTATGGGGCTCACAAAAGGCTGCGCCATCGTACGAATATTCCCCGACAGTAAGAATATTTCACGACCAAACGAACATTCCCCAACAACAAGGAATATTTTATAACCACTTGCTTATTTAAAATATTTGTGCATTTTACCCATAACTTACCACATTAATCAAATCAACCCTTACTATTTCAAAATAATAAATAGAGGAAAATTAATTTTATTTATAAAAAGTTGGGGTCTTACAACCTCCCCTCCTTATAAAATTCCATCCTCGAAATTAACGTACGTACCTGGTGTTTCGAAAAAGTGTGGATACCTCGCTTTCAGTTCCATTTCCAACTCCTAGGTCATTTTCTCAATAGCACGGTTCCTCCATAAAACTTTGACTTGTGGTATAACATTTGTGCGTAGGACATGCTCCTTCCTATCCAAGATCTTGACAGGTACCTCCTCGTACGTTAAGTCTTCAGCTATTTCATCTGGTTATAACTCAATAATGTGGTTCGGGTCTTTCACATATTTACGTAGTGTGGATATGCCAAAAAAAACATTATAGACACGAGACATACTTGGCGGTCAAATGAGTCTATAGGCTACATTTCCTACTCGATCAAAAATTTTAAATGGACCAACAAATCGACGGTTGAGATTTCTTCTCTTCATCGACTCTTACTTCTAGAATAATGCCTTCTTGCACCTTCTTCTTTATATTCATCAACTCTGGTGTGTTGCTTGAGCGATTTTAACTTTATCGATTAAAGTCGATTCTACTCGTATATTAGTTATCTTCACACAGGTTCTTAAAATCTATAACTCTATCTCCATCTTTTGAAATGAGTCTTTGTGTTCAACAATATCGCACTCATACCCGCATACAATCTTCTACTCAACATGTCAGCTACCGCGTTTGCTTTTCCAGGATGGTATGATCGTAATCTTTCAATAGCTCGAGCCAACGTCGTTGTCGCATGTTGAGTTCTTGGAAGCTCTTCTCACATTCCTCGTTCCATTCAAATTTTGCATCCTTACGAGTCAGCTGAGTTAATGGAGTAGCGATTCGAGAAAATTCTTACACGAATCTCTGATAATAACCAGCTAAGCCTAGAAAGCTATGTATTTCGATTACTGACTTAGGTTACTCTTAACTATGACTCATATCCCAATCTTGGATAGCACGTCACAATGGTACCTATCACACAAATATGGCGTCCCCTACGGAGAGTTTGGCTTCGGTGCATTCCACAAAGGAAGTTACTAGATAGAGGCTCGGGTACCAAATTCTATAGTTAAATTTTTAACTCCTGAAGTTCAATAACAGCCATTCGATATGAGATTTTAGAAATGGGTTTTGTACCGGGTTCAAAATCGATACAAAATTCAATATCACACTTTGGGAGTAAGCTAAGAAATACATCAGGAAATTTACTGACAATAGAAATATCATTCAAATCAGACGTATTTTTGTTCAAGTCCATAACATGGGCTAAGAAAACTTGACATCCGTTTTTCAATAAACAAGTGACTTTATGGCTTGATATGAAAGTTTTTGACTTCAATGGTTTGGTTGCTTGAATTCGAATAACAGGTTGCTTAGGAATATGAAAACTAACAACCTTACGAAAGCAATCAATTTTGGCATGATGAGTAGTTAATCAATCAATCCCTAAAATTACATCAAAAATAAGTATCTTTAAAGAAATAAGATCAACAGGTAATGTGATGGTGCCAACTTGATTCAAACAAGATTTATAAACAGTGGATGTAACAAAAGTTTCTCCTAACGGAGTTTCAACAGATAAGTCAAAGTCTAATTTTCTCCGGAGTCAAGTTTAAACGTTGAGTATAAGCAGGAGAGATAAATGAATGGGTAGAACCGGTATCTAATAAGGTATAAACTTCGTAAGAATTTATAATTAACTAACTCGTGCTAACTTCGTTCGGGTTCTTCGCATTCTGACCAGTCACGACAAATGCTCTTCTAGGAACCGTTGACTTTGACTTTTCTAGGACAGCCTTTTGAGTCACCATCCCCGCTGGACTGGGTTTTGCTACCGTATAATCTCGAGCGATATGACCTTCTTTTCCGTAATTATAACATACCTTGGAAGGTTGTGAACAGTTTGGACTTATATGTCCCTCCTCTACGCATTTGTAGCATCTAACTGGCAGTCGTTCTCCTCCCCTAGAATTTGTTGCTGGTGCTGGTGCTACTGCCGACATCTTCCCGTCATCGTTATATCTTCTCTTCCTGAAATTTCCACTTGAGTTATTTCTTCTATTATCTTAGCCATGATTACCACCAAAGTGGTTACCATTTCTGGCACGATAATTTCCTCCACGATGGTTATCCTTGTTTTGATGATCGTTGCCATTGGTACGATTATCATCGAGTTGTAGGTCATTATTCTTTGATTGAGCTGACTCATTATCACGCTCCAATAACTGAGCCCTATGCACAACATCTGAATATAGAAAAAATTTATGAGAAATGAGATATTGACGTATGTCGGGTTTCAAACCTCTCCAAAATATTCGCGTAATACGTTCCTCATTCTCCACCAAATGAGGTGCAAACCTGGATAACTCCGCGAATTTCGCCTCGTACTAGGACACCGTCATGTTGTTCTGATCTAGTCTAATAATCTCTACCTCCTTCATATGACGAATACTTTCAGGAAAGTAGTTGTCATTGAACAGTTTTTGAAATGTTTCCCAAGACATGCTTAGTGCGGCTGGCTGGGTACGCTTCACAGATTCCCACCAGTAATCTGCCTCATTATGGAATATAAAAGTTGCGAATGGAACCTTCTGTTCCTCCGTGCATCCTAAGATATCGAATATCTTGGTAATTTGCTTGACCCATGTCTCCACCTTAATCAGATACGGCTTTCCCCATAATTCTGGTGGTCCCAACTCTTTAAACTGTTTGGCTGTGACAAATCGTGCATTGCTATCATTTCCACCGGTATTTTGTACATTAGTCTCCCTCGTTTGATTTTGCATGAACTACAAAAAGCTTCTAAATATCCCATCATTCATCATCTGATCAGTGGTGTTGTTCACAAGTGGAACATTATCGGTCTGTGGCACATTCTCCTCACTGGTGAGTAAAGGTGTTTCCACGGTCTCATTTACTCCACTGTTATCATTCTCAGTTGCCATTCTCAATTATTGCCATAAAACAAGGGTTAATTAAAGAAATTATCATATCACATAATATCCATATATTTTGACCAATCAATAAATAAGCTTAGGTAAGACACACTAGCGAAGGATTTACTCGTCTTTCCCCTCCTAGTTCTATTCCCCGATCTCCACCAGAGACCATATCCCTAAGCTCTGATACCAACTGTGACGCCCCCAAAATAGGTTTATTCCACCCAACCCATTCTGAGTCGCCAAATACATGGTACAGAAAATAACTATAACTTTCTTATTACAATTATCGTGCAAAATACGACAACACATATAATGTGAGTTTAAATACAAATATTGTCATCTAGACAGTATTTAATCTCAAATAGAGTCCTCATTACAATTATTGATACACTATTTTACAAAATAGTGAGGACTATTAAAACAACTATCTTGAACCATCATTCCATACCCCGACTAGTACCTGCTACATTCTCGCCTCCTTAGAAGAAAAATGGAATAAAAAGGAAAAGGGTGAGCTCAACTATCCCAGTAAAGAATATTATGACTAAGATAATATAGAAAAAATTATCGTTAGTCCTCAACAGGGAAAAATCTGATAGAATACAATAGACAACAAGTTTTAGATCAACAACTGCAGCGAAAACAATAATTCATTAGAAGAGCTAAGTAGAGAATGAAATCTACTATCATCTATGAATTTAAAAGTCCATCATCGATATTTTATCCCTGTAACATCAATCAATATACATCTTGAATCAAAAAGTCATATTTGCACTACAGGCCAAAGATATTAATCAGTCGGTCATGTTCATCTTTGCACTATGGGCGAAAGATATTCATCAAGAAATAATTCATCTTTGCACTACAGGTTAAAGATATTCAGTAATATCATCATTTAGGACTGAGGATAATGAAAAATATATTTAAAAAAAAACGAATTCAGTGAAACAAAAGAATAAATATTAAGGATTCGTACTTTAAACAATCCAAGTTCAAAAATACTTTATAAATAACCAGAGTGGAGTAAAACTCAAGAATGAAGACCAAAACATAGATCCAATCAAGGATAGGAATCATAACAGACAATCTTGGACACAGAAAAGAAAATTTATTTTTTCTGTGAATAATGTTGTATTCATGAATAGTGTCGTATACGTGAATAGTGTCGTATACGTGAATAGTAACTCCGACACTAAAAGATAGAAATTTCACAAAAAAAAATTATCATGCTTCGTGAATAGTACTCGTGAATAGTAACTCGTAAATAGTAACTCGTGAATAGTAACTCATGAATAGTAGCTCATCAATGAATAGTAACCTTAACATGAAAAAGTTCTAAATTTGATAAAAAGTCCTAACCAATATTTCGGCATAATGATATTGAAGAAATAATATCGCTTACGAAGAAAGTATCATCCTTTACCTCGAAAGAATAGTACTTCTGGCTGGAATACTGGGTATAGTGCTAAAAAAAACGTGCACCGTATAGCAATACTCAAAGTATCAAAATACTCACAAGAATACGCTCGATAATACAGAGGGAGAAAGAAAAAGAAGATTTCAGTTTCTGGTGTGATTTTCAATTCTAACCTAAGCACCCTATTTATAGGAAATTGCTTAGAACACCAAATCAGAAAATTTAATAAATTAATAATATAATTTTCTTAATTTTTTTAGCACACCACACCAGCTGATTTTAACCATTAACATGTGCCACTCAAATGGAAAAAACATTTTTCTTAATAAAAATAATTAAAACTTCCAAAAATAAATTATTCTAGAACTTCGGAACTTCAATAATTCATAATAAATAGCCCTTTTAGCAGAAAAATTTGAACCTTATGACTTTTCCATAGAAAATTACATTATCTACAACTTTGTAAGTTTAAGTTTTTCTAAATTCCAAACTGAAATTGACCAAAATCCACGAACGGGCGATTTTACAGGCTATAATCAAATTTCAGTCTAGAAATAGGGTCCACCGACACATAAAACATGTGTTAATCATTTAATGCAATAAAAATACTATTTCTCCTTATATACTCATATATCCCACATTCATTGTAAAAATATCACTATTATTATATTATTAAAATATAAGAATATATTTAAATGAATTATTTTATCAGAAAAAGATAAAATATTAATTTTCAACAATTGTCACATTAAAAATTTTCTCCATCTATATTCACATAAAATCAATATTTTTCTCATCATATAAATCAATAATTAATTATTCACAAATAATATTACAGAATCACAATACTGGCAACCAGGCCGTTCCTAGGAAAGAGGGGGCTTTCTAATAAGGATTTCTCCTTATTAGCGCGCAATTAGGTGACCAAACCTCTCCTTAGACAGAAATTTTTAGACATTACCAATAATGTTATCTAATAATATTATCCAGATAATATGAATTATTGCTCCGACAATGGAAAATATTGTGTAGTGATAATTATTGAAACAACAGTAATATAAAATATCAACGTGGCAATTATTGAATCAATAAAATAAAATATTGAACAGTAATTACTGTAATAATTATTGAGTAGTGACTTCTTACGTAAGAATCAATAATTGGTACAATACCGTGTGCTACTGTACAACAACGCGTATTACTGTGTTTTAACCACCGGGTATTCCAACAGTATTAACGGTAACAACTACGCCATTATTTATAAACAACTTATACTTGTCGTTTTTTTCATCCAATCGCTTTCCGTTATGGGGCCCACAAAAGGCTGCGCCGTCGTACGAATATTCCCCGACAGAAAGAATATTTCACGACCAAACGAATATTCTCCAACAACAATGAATATTTTATAACCACTTGCTTATTTAAAATATTTGCGCATTTTACCCATAACTTACCACGTTAATCAAATCAACCATTACTATTTCAAAATAATAAATAGAGGAAAATCAATTTTATTTATAAAAAGTTGGGGTCTTACATCTAAAGGCCAAAATCTATAGTCCACATTAAAGGCTACAATCTGAATACAACAACATCAAAACACTTAAGTAACTGACAGATCAAGGAGCTTAAAAATATTGTCAGACGCTGTTCATACGTTCTGGGTTACCCAGAATTTACTCGGTCATGGTCGGTCAACCGACTTTGAGTGATTATATATTGAAATTTGGAAATCGAACAGCTTGGATTCCATCTTCAGATCACAGACCTCATGCCATAGTATGGATTAAAACTTTAAAACAACAAAAATCATAAACGAGGAAGGATCTGTGGCCACTGACATTCGTTTGTCAGACCACATTTCAAGCTCAAGAATAGTTTTTGAAAAATACCATTTTAAGGCACTTTGATGATATGGATCCATGATGGATCACCATATATCATCTAAAATATCTATTAACACAAATATAAACACAAAAACACTAACTCTATCTTAGCATACAAGATCAAAATGAGTCTATGGTTTTATACCTTCTAAATCCAATCCTTGATCTTAGCTCTCCAATCTGATATTAAACGATCTAGGAGCTGGTTATGTGACTGACCTACTTCACAAATTCGGAGGTCTTGGTGGGAGAGAGAGTTGGTGAGAACTTGGGGGAAAAATGACCAAGTTTTGTGACTTTCTCTCTCTTGTATCTTATATAATCAATTGGTGCAATGTATATTGATGATATTGTTGCTGATTTACTGAGATTTTTATGCCACAAAGTCAATTGAGTTGGTGAACCACTAAAGCTTTAGCAAATTATACAAGTTACCTAATTAAAAATGTAAAAAGGCATTTTTGTCATTTGCAATCTAAATTTAATGGCATGATGGTCAATTGCTCAAACCCTTAGGGTTTAACCGTAAGATTCTAACCCTTAGGTTTTAAAACTTTAGTTTCTAGGATTTTTCTAATTAGGATTTTAAAATAGAAAAATTAAGATTTCTAAAATATAATTAGGGTTTCCTAATTAAATTAGGGTTTTCTAATCATACTAATGTTTAATAATTACATTGGTCATGCTAATTAGGATTAGGGTTTCGTAATTAGGGTTTAGGAATGCTGGATTTAAAATTAGGGTTTCCTGGCATACGATTAGGGTTCCTAACTGAGCGTTAGGGTTTCTAATCCTAAGATTATGATTTTTAATCCCTTATTAGGGTTTATAAATTTTAAACCTTATCCGATCAATCATTGATCAAAACTTCTCTATAGTACAAACACGTACATCTCAATATAATTATTTTAATTATATTTTCTATCGAATCCCTATCCAAAATTAGGGTTAGGTTTTCTAAAGCTATTAAGAATAACTCTACTCTTATTTATCTGTCAATACATAGATTGACCACTTCTCGAAACTCATACCACAGATACACAGTACAATATTAATATTAATAAAAAAAAAGTTATTCGTAAAATTCGAATTATTCGAAATCCCGGGTTATTACATGGTGAATGATAAGTGGTTTTACAATCACTTATTTAGATATCAACTTACTTAATTTGTTGTTTAAATTCATTTTATTGTATAGCTTTTTATGCATTTATGCTTTCTTTTGTAGTTTCATTAATGAGAACTCTCTTGGTGTAAATGGAGCTAAGCATGATGGATTGATGATGGAAGGAGGAAATGGAGTAAGAAGCTATGCAATGGAAGATGTTAAAAGCTTGTAGCAGAACAATTCAGGGGCAGCTGGTACACGACGCAGTTGCGCCCAACTTACCCTTTGACACAGCGCAGCTGCGCCAGACAGCCTTCTCGGATGCTCTGCAGGGCAGATGTACCACTCTAAGGCACATACACAGTGCAGCTGCGCCGGTCTATTTCTGCAGGCTGACTTTTAATTAATTTGTCCAATACAATTATTTCTTGGATAAGGGGCATATGAACTAAACTCATATATAGTTGGACTTATATAAGTATGAAAAGAGATTCCACCCCTTGGGGGATCACTTAGCTATTATTGCTTTTTCTCTTTACTTTCAATTTTAGATTAGACTAGATTTAGTAGTTATTTTATAGATCTTATTAAATCTGAAGATTTAAAGAATTTGGATAACACTAAATGTGACGCCCCCAAATCCGGGTCTCTTTCAACCTAACAAATGGTGCTACATGGTACTAATAACTGTACATTCATTCTAATGAATCAACATCAAAATATGTGTTCCAACGATATTCTTATTACATTAATTATAATAAATCCCGTTCCTAGGTTCTTAAACAATTACATTCTTTGTTCATCATAATATAATACATATACCTACTATTCTATTACAAGATAAACTAATCATCCGTCTTCGCCTTGCCTTCATCTCTATTGGAAACTTCGGTTCGCTCGTCCTTAGCTGCATTCATATGGTTCAAGCAAGAGTGAGCATAACAAGCTCAACAAGTACAACAATTTCATTTAAAAATCACCCTTGAAACATAGGAATCATATATTTTTAGTAACTGAATAATAGTTACGAAGTACTATCAATAATTCAAAATAGCATTCCTTCTCCTTCAAAACGTTTTACAATGACAATATTCAGTAAAACATCAATTCTGGTCCAAGACCATGAGCATTTCATAATTTCTTTGAAAAGGACAACCCGACACGAAGTCCGTAAGTCCGATATAGCTTACGAGCACTTCTAGGTGATCAGCCTATAGTACTCTATGTTGATCAACACTACATCCCTTAAACGTATGTACGTTTAAGTTTTGGCAACCTCACGTGCCCATCGAATAATCGATGAAAATACTTTTGTTTATTCATAGACAAACTTACCTTTAAATTTGTACCAAATACTTGGCATAGGATAGCGTTAACAGTTCTATATTGAAAGACTTGTAAATCAATCAATCTATCACGATTAGTCTAGCTGAGTTAAAACTGGTATCGACTCTTTCTTTAAATCCATACATGCATCTCATAACTTGAATCATTTGAAAACTTGGCTAACACGAAGATTAGACAAGCGTTTAAGAAAAACTTGCCTTCAACGTCTGCTACAGTATAATAACTTTTCCTTTGAGTCTTTACGGTCTTTACAACATATAATCACGTAACATACCACATTAGGTCATGAATGAACATACATAGTTCCTAAAGAATCTTACCTTTCTTCTCAATCTAATCATGTATTAGATTTGTTATTTATTGGTTCCAGCTTTCTGTCGTTCTTTTACATCGTTCTTACCAACTTTTTTCCTTTCTATAAGTTAATTGAAATAATTTCATTAACACAACTCAGTTCGAGTTAAACATCCTTCCTTACGGCTTACTAATGTCCTTACATTATTAATCGAAACTTGATCGCCATTGGTGAAGTACGAACTTTGAATACCATGCATGGTTTACTTAATTACCCTTCACGTGCTTCTTTTTAAATTATTCTTTCTTTCAAACTCTAATGCATTGCTTAAGGTTATACATCTAAATTATGTTACATTAAGTTGATTAAGAATTTAATTCAATCTTTATTTGTTTCTCCTTTCCTTTACAATCAAAACCTTTCTTTTCCATCTACATTCTAGTGTTGGCGCTGCGGCGCCAGCTTTTGAACTGCAACTCGCGCTGCGGCGCCGTCCATTAGGGCTTGGCGACCGGACTCGGTGCTGGGGCGCGAGTCCCTTTGTGATGCCCTCAAATCCGGGTCTCTTCCAACCCGACAGATGGTGCTACACGATACTACCATTCATTCATTCATTTCATTGTACAGTCTCAAAAAGACTAATATATCTCTTATATATTCAAAATAATCTTATATTCATAACCCATTCGTTTGTTCTTGTTATAATATCAAATATATTACAATCATTCATCTATACTATTACATAAGAACTCTAAGGGGTCGTCTTCACTTTTCCCTTATCTTTGCCTGAGCCTTTGGTCCGCTCGATCTTAGCTGTGTTCATATGGTTCAAGCAAGAGTGAGCATGACTAGCTCAGCAAGTACTACAATTCTAATAAACAATATGTTAGAAACATAGAACTTATATACCTTCAATAACTGAACAATAGTTACGAAGTACTATCGATAATTCAAAATAGCACTTCTTTTCATTCAAAACGTTTTCCAACAACAATATTAAGTAGAATATCAACTAAGGCTCGAGACCATGAGCAGTTCATAATTTCTTTTGAAAAGGACAACCCGACACTAAGTCCATAAGTCCGGCATAGCTTACGAGCACTTCTGGGTGATCAGCCCATAGTACTCTATGTTGATCAACACTACATTCATTAAACGTGTATACGTTTAAGTTGTGGCAACCTCACGTGCCTGTCGTTAAACGACAAAAACATTTTTAGCATACTTGGTATTCGATTGAAAACCTTACCAATATAACTCAGTAAACATTAATCACGCTTGACAAAATCATAATATAAGTCTTGCCGAAAGAATTGGCTTTAGACTTCATCATTCAAGACTTTATGCGAAAAAATACATGAATTACAAAGCTTGTCCATAATGAACTGGAACAAGGGTTTAGAATACTTGCATTCAGTGTTTGCTTACTGATTATCACACGTACACTTTAAGTTTCTAAGTCTCTACAATACATGATCATATAGCATACCACATTAGGTCTTATATAATCAAGTAAGTATACTATTATATCTCACCCTTCATCTCAATCTAAATTCTGACTTAGATCTGTTATTATGGTTTCCGGCTTTTCAATACGTCATTCACATTACGTTAACGTTCAATTGATTATTAACTCTAATCATCATACATTACATGTCTAACAATGTCTTAACAATGTCATATCCACACCTTAATTCATTACATATGAGTTCTCTTTCATTCTATACTTGCAAACATTTTTCTCTTTCATTCTATACTTTCATTCCCTCATATTAACATCTTGACATACATACTTCATTAACTTATAAACATAATAACTTATTACTTATTCTTTGTGAGTTTATAACTTATAAAAGTATAACCACCTTATGAATTTACTTTGCATGACTTTATCATAGCTTAAATCTTTTAACCATCATCCTTGCTTCTTATTATCATACAACCTTATTATTACAACATAAGACAAGTTCCTACAAATTCTTCCTTGTTTCACAACTTATATGATTACAATTAGCTTATTCATGACTTAAACAACTGAAATCTATTAATTAATCATTCTTATCATTCCTTAGTATACATGTTCTACCACTACCCCCTTCTCTAACAATTGAATAGAAAGAGAATTATGGTTTAAGTTCTTACCTATGAAGATCACTTGCCTAACCTTTAATCTCCTTCTTGCTTCTTGAATTCTCAAAGCCTAACTTGTTCTAGCTTTTGTAACTTTTTCTCTCTAACCAATAAGCTATAAGTTATTGGATAAAAAACTAACAACGAACAAATGAGCTAGCAAGCTTCCTATTTATAGGAAAGTCTAAGTTAGGGTATAATGGTCATACGACCACTCCACCTCCTTAATCACCTCTTTACTATTCATTACCTAGACATTATTAAGTTAACTTGGCCTCCTCATTTACTTAACTCTTAAGTATACTTGCTTAGCACATAGCTTATCCTTTACTTGCTCATCACAACACTTAGCCATTAAGTTACTTGGTCATCACATAAAAGCACTTTACTTGCTCATCACACATAAGCACTTTACTTAGCTTTTAAGTTAATTAACTTATCCTTTGCTTATCCCTTAAGTCTACTTGCTCATCACACTTAATTCTTGGTCACCAATTCACCCATATGATCATGGGTTGCCCCATGGATCCTCCTAATTCTTTGGATTCTTACTTTGGGCTTAAGGTTTAATTAACCTAACTTATACATTGGGCTTGAAATTAAACAAACACTTGGGCTTGTTCATTAAGTTACATTGGACTTAACATTACAAATATTTGGGCATTACATTAATTCTTATTGGGCTTTATTGTTATCCCAATTAGACATTACAATTTCCTACACAATTCAACCAATTCATTACATATGGCTTAAAGCCTTATAACGTATAATTTACGTATTAATCTCATATTCTAACTCGTATACTTATTCAACATATACAACATATCATCCTTCATACATACTCGTATTCATTACCTCGTACAATACCTACGCACTATAAGATCATCGCTTTAATTAATTTATACGCATTTAAATTCCTTCTCGAAAGTCACTTTTCCTAAATGTTAGGTTTTAAGTCCGCAGGTGAAAAATTACGTTTTCCATAACTGAAATATTATTGGATATTCCATCTCACCTCGATATTATATCACTACGTATTTCTCGAAAATTCAAAAATAATTCCTGAGTGTAAATCGATGAATAGTATTTTTCAAAAAATTTCTCGGAAAACTTTTATTTTCATTTTGAAAATTCAAACACTTTAATTCTACTACGTAGCCAAAATACTACGACGTTCCGACATGTTTAGGTCATAGAACGACCTTCAATTAGCTTACTCCCTTAAATAATCAATTAAATTCATTTAATCCTCATAATTAAATAAAATTTTAATTCTCCTAAAAATCCGATTTTTCTCGGGCATTACATTCATCCCTTCTTATAAGAATTATGTCCCCAGAATCTCGCTATATATAAATAAACAAATGAGGAAAAAAATTTCTTCATTTTAATCTCGAGTTCCCACAATGCTTCTTCGACATTGTGATTCTTTCATTTCACCTTCAACGAAGGTATTATCTTAATTTACATGACTTGTCACTTCCTATCAGTAATTTGAGTCGGAAGTTAACCACTTATTAACATATTACGCTACCTTACTTTTATTAGTCCTTCTTTGAATTCCTAATTATTTAGAACTCAAATTTCTCCCTCAAACCAAGATTATACTTAGTCTTCTCTTTATCTTGCATCATCTTCTTCATTTGTCGGCATTCCTCGTTACCTAATTGTACTTACTTAACTCGTTCCATTACCATGGATTAAGTCTATGTTGTGAATAACCTTTCTACTACTCCATTCCATAGTTTAACTTCTAACTCCGCTTTCGCCATTTTTGTTATTAACTTATTCTGAGTTGTTAACATCGATAGCTTTTCACTAACCTTCCTTACTTAACGCCTCATTTTCTAAATTTACCTTCCCTATATGATATAAGATATCACAAATCTCTTTCAACTGCATATTCAACTCCTTCTGTGTAACGATATATTTCAGAATTCTATAGTCCGTGTATAACTCACACTTCTCCCCGTACAAATACTATCTTAAGATTTTATTTTTTTTCAAAAACTACAGCTGCTAATTATAGATCATAAGTAGGATAGACCTTCTCATAATCCTTTACCTGGCGTAATGCATATGCAATGACCTTGCCATGCTACAAGAGCGCGCAATCTCGTCATCTATGCAAAACATCGAGATACACTACAAAATTCCACGCATCATCTGATAAAGACAATACAGGTAACTCACTTATCTTTCCTTTTTCACATATCATTCCCAACATCCCTATCAATTTGCCACTGACTTGCTCAGTTTCCCTTACGAAAAACCTAACTTCAGTACATCTATCAACCCAAAAGACATAACCAGAAACTTATCATAACTATAACGAGTTCTGAACGTCATCTTAGTTACATTCCCTCTTCCTCACTTTCAACTGACGATACCCCATACACAAATCTATCTTTAAAAAAAATACTTTGCCCTTTTCAACTGATACATTAGATCATCGACACTGGGCAACGGTTATTTATTCTTAACCGTTAACTTATTTGTTATATATTTGACTTACGCATTGGTTTATGTGACGCCCCCAAAATAGGCATACATCACCTATTCTGAGTCGTCAAATACATGGTACAGAATACAAATACAATCGTTAATATACGACAAGAGAGCTGTGAGTTTTAATACAAATACTGTCTTCTACACAATATCCACTCTCAGAATAAGTCCTCGTTACATTTATTGTCACACTATTTAACAGAATAGTGAGGACTACAAATACTATCATCTGGTCAATCACTCCGTTCCCCGACTCGTCCCAGCTATATTCTCATTTCCTGAAGAGAACAATGAAAGAAAGGGTGAGCTCAACTAGCCCAATAAGAAATATTATGACTAAGATAATGCAAAATAAATTATCATTAGCCTTAAACAGTGTTAAACTGATACAATATAACAAACATCAAGTTTAACTGTAGCGGAACAAGCAGCCCATTAGAAGAGTCAAGTAGAGAATAAAATCTACTATCTTCTATGATTTAAAAGGTTTTTCATGACTTTTATTGCTGAGACTCAGCTTAAAAAATAATCCACATCATCGAATCTCCCCTGCACTATGGCCAAGGATATTCTTTAGTATAACGTCCACAATTATCCATGCACTACGGGCCAAAAATATTTGTGTATTCATTAATGGTCATGATCATGCCAACCACTATCCATCAATGCACTACGGGCCAATGAGGACTTTTACCACATCATTTGTAACATTACGGTAATGATTATACTGAATAATCCCTGGTCATAATCATACCAAGTCCATCTATGCACTACAGGCCACAAATAACTTTCAACATAATATAAACATGAGGATGATGACAATGATATAAGAATTCAATAAAACAAGTTCAGGAATTAATTTATATAGGAACTAATAACGTCTAAATTGTCAACATGGTACTGCTTTGTGGAGTAAAATTCAAGAATGCTCGAAAGAATATTTTCATGAAAAGATACTGGATGAAGCGCAAATATCAGGGATATTTCACTAATTTCATGGAGTATAAAAGTCAAAACTTTAACCAACTGAATATAATAAAGAATGGAATAACAAAAGAAATCACCATGCATGCGATAGACCGCACAGACAGGTTATTCCAACAGGAAAATAAATAATGAAACCAGGTCCGGCGTAAACGCACAGATAGGATATTCCGACAGAATAATAAATAATGAAACTAGGTCCGGCGTAAGTGCACAGATATAATATTCTGACAGAATAATAAATAATTGAATAACAGAAGAATTTTACCAAGTATAGGGTAGCCCGCGTATACAGGTTATTCCAACAGAATAATAAAGAGTGGAATAACAGAAGTTCTCTTCATGAATAAGAAAGAAAGAATACCCTTTACGAGTACAACAAATAATATCCTTTACCGTAAAAGAAACTTGATATCGGAGTAGTGAAGTAGCAGAATACTTTTCTTCTTTATCTCTATAGTTTCTCTCTCTAGAGTTTCAGTGAATTCGTAAGAAAATAATGAAGGAATGAGCTTCTATTTATAGAAAAATGGACTGTATAGTAACTAACTCATGAACGGACTAGATTGATTTACTTTAATCTAACGGTCCATATTTAAAGCAAAATCTTTTAAATAAAATATAATATATTCTATTTATAATCTAATAAAATAAATAACTTTATAAAAGATTTTACTATGCAAATACTATGCAGACACTATGCAAAGACTATGCATAATAAAATATAATATATTCTAATTATTGTCCAATAAAACAGATAACTTTATAAAAGTATTATGTTTTATATAAAAAGATTTTACTATTAGCCTAATAAAACGAATAACTTTATAAAAGTATTCTGTTTATATAAAAAGTTTTTCTATTACATTAATAATACCAATAAAACAAAACTGAGTGAGTTATCACGTAAGTATCAATAATCAATATCGTGTGCTACTATGCAACCATTCGTATTACTGTACTTTTACTACCGAGTAGTTCAACAGTATTAATAGTAAAACTTCCGTCGTTATTTTCATAAAGTATTTTTGTCGTTTTCTCAATCTGATAATAATTCCGTTGTGGGGTCCATCAATGATTGTGTCGTCGTACGAATATTCCCTGTTAAAATGAATATTCCCCGACCAATCGAATATTATATAGCAACTTGCGTACTTTACAAAATTTATAAATATTACCCACAACTATAACATATCAATTTCACTCCATAATATTCCAAAATGATATTTATAGAAAATTCATCTTTATTTATAAAAGTTGGGGTCTTATGTAAGACCCCGAATTTTATGAAATAAAAGTATTCAATTTTTCTATTCAGTAAATGGTTAAATTGATAAAATTTTAAAGTTATGGGTGAAATATGAATTTTTTTTTTAAAATAAGCAAGTGCTTATAAAATAATCATTGTTGTCGGGGAATATTCGTTTGGTCGTGGAATATTCTTTCTGTCGGAGAATATTCGTACGACAGCGCAGCTATTTGTGGGCCCCATAACGAATAACTGTCGGGTGAAGGAAAACGACAAATTTGAGTTTTTACAAATAACGGCGTAGTTGTTACCGTTAACACTGTTGGAATACCTGGTGGTTAAAATACAGTAATACGCGTTATTGCACAGTAGCACACGGTATTGCACAGTATTTTTGAAATTATTGATTCTTACGTAAGAAGGCACTACTCAATAATTGTTACAGTAATTATTGTTCAATATTTTATTTTATTGATTCAATAATTTCTGCGTTGATATTTTATATTATTGTTGTTTCAATAATTGTTGCTGCACAGTATTTTCTATTATCAGATCAATAATTCATATTATTTGAATAATATTATTAGATAGCATTATTGGCAATGTCTAGAAAGTTCTGTCTAAGGAGAGGTTTGGTCATCTAATTGCGCGCTAGTAAGGAGAAATCCTTATTGGAAAGCCCCCTCTTTCCTGGGAACGGCCTGGTTGTCATAAATGTGATTCTGTAATATTATTTGTGAATAATTAATTATTGATTCATATGATAAGGAAATATTTATTTTATGTGGATATAAATGAGGGATATATTTTTTTGGTTAAAAATGAAGGAGTTAATGTTGAGGTTTTTATCCATATTTTTGTCGGAATGGAGGTATTAAAAATTAGGGTTTTTGAGATATTTTACGGGGGTTATAATTTTTAATCCGACCGTTGGATCGTGGTAATTTTTGGATATGTTATACATATATAAGTTGAGTATATGCCCACAAATTTTGAACCGTTAAAAATGAACGTATGATTTATCATGAATTTTACAAGATGACTGGTTCAGAAATTGTTGAATTTTCGGAGTTTATCATTTTGGTGGAAAATTCTAGAATTGGTGGGCCCCACTTGTGGTTGGTGAAAAAATGTGCTGAATTATATTTCAAATGTGGTGGGTGGGAATAGTAGCAGGTAAAGCCATCAGGTTGCAGGTCAAACCTACCAAAATTTTCCTATAAATAGAGGGCTAAGTTAGAATTGAAAATCACACCAGAAACATAAGCTTTCTCTCTTTCTCTCTCTAGATTATTGAGTGTATTTTGTGAGTATTTAGATACTTGGTGAGTTGCTATTCATCAGTGCAAGTTTCCTTCAGCCTTATACCGATCAGAAGTACTGCTCTTTTGAGGTAAGGGATAGTAAGGGATAGTAAGGAATTTTAAGGGTTGTTATGTTTTTCAGTTTCGTAATTTTTCTGACCTTCAAAAATTCTGGAAAAATTTGAAATGATATTTTGATGAGTTTTATTGATTGTGTCCAAAAATGGTGATTTTTGGATGTATAGATTGAGAGTTATGAATTTTATGAGAAAAGACTATTTTAAAAGTAACTGCTTATAATTTCTTGTGGTTAACTCCAAAATTGATGAAATTTTTATTGGGAGTACATGTATATGATGGAAGTATACTCTGTTAATTTCAGAATTTTTGGACAAAAGTATAATTTTTGATAAATGTCTAAATATTCGGTGGTTTTGGCCATATGAAAAATAGTAAATGAGTTTTAAAAATTCTGAGAAAAATATATGTTCAATATGGGACTATATTATGCTAAATCTCAGAAAAGAAATATTTTTGAAACTGATTTGGTATTTTTCATGAAAATGGATTAGTTATGAGTAAATGAATTAAATATGTTATGTGAAGTAAGAAAATTGGAAAAATAGGATTTTATGGCTTGAGAATCCTATATGAGGTATATGCAGATTTTTGATGAGGGTTTTGATTATTGGTGATAAAATCTTATGAGTTTGGTATTTTTGAATGATTAAATGCATTATTTAGTAAGTGTAAACAATTTAAATAAATTATTTATAAGCTTAAGAAATGTTATTCTTTCAATATCATTATACCGAAGTATTGATATAAATTTTATTGTGGAATTTTTACATTTTTGAGTTGGTGTTACTATTCACGAGTTACTATTCACGAGTTACTATTCACGACAAAATTGGTTTCTTTTACTAACCAAATTATAGTTGATTTATGAATATTACTCTTGAGATTAAATCTATATGTTGATTATATTGATTTTATTATCATATATAACATTTTTATAACCTTGATGTTAAAATTTCTCTTTGACTTGAGTGTAAAGATGGGTAGATTTTTGGTATGATCATGACTATGGGTTCTCTTTGGCCAGTAGTGCAAAGTTGAATTGTTTACTGGTATGATCATGACCATTGAATTTATAATTGAATATCTTTAGCTTAAGTGCAAAGGTGAAATGATCAACATGGTTATAATTATTGTTTATATAAATTCTTAAATGATTATATATTTCTTTGAGATATTAATATCTTTGGCCTGTAGTGCAAAGATGAAATATTGATGAATATCTTTGGCCTATAGTGCAAAGATGAATTGTTGATGAATATCTTTGGCCCGTAGTGCAAAGATGACATGTTGTTGAATATCTTTGGCCAGTAGTGTAAAGATGAACAGATGTTGAGATAAACATGACCAACTGGTGATACAAATGAATATCTTTGGCCGTAGTGCAAAGATGAAGTTATTAGTATGATTATGAACAGGAAATGTGATTTGGTGTAACCATGATCTTTGATGTTTCAGATAAAGATAGGTGATGAAAATTATCTTCGTCCTGGATGAGAAGAGGAATTTAGAACTACAGTTATGATTATGAGTTATTCATATGATTGTGGACCAGAATTGTTGATTGATGTTACAGGGATAAAATATTGTGGATGAATTTTTAACATGGAGAAGATAATAGACTTTATAGTCTATTTGTCTCTTCTAATGGATTGCTCGTTCCGCTGCAACTATGGTTGAAATTTTTATCATTTACCATATGTTCTAAATCTCTGATTTATTATTGATGAAGGCTATTGATAATTTAATTATCTTTAGTCATGATATTCTTTACTGAGCTAGTTGTGCTCACCCTTTTGCTTCACAATTCCTTTCAGGTAATAAGAGTGTAGCTGGGTCGAGCGAGGGTAACGGGGAAATAGAACGGTGGTCTCTAGCTGTGGATGTTCTCCCGAAGCAGTATAGAAAAGTTCATTTAGTAGTTATATTTGGTGAATCCAATAGGGTAAGGTGTACCCAACGTTGGAAGGGTGGTTTACCACTATCATACAAGATGTCTAACGACATACAACCTCGTGTCATCATAAGAAAGGGATGTGCTCATCCACTTGCTGAGTATATATACGAGCACTACCTATATAATCTTGGTGTTTGTTTGAAGTATAATTCTCAATTAGAGACAGTAGAGATAATGATATGTCAAGAGAAGACTCACCATTGGGAAGAATATGATAGTAATCTTCTCGTTTTTCTTTGGGGTCTATTGGGTCAACCAAGGATAATTCTGTGGCCATATGATATCTATCATAACCTAGACGCGTGGCCTCCCATGTACGAAGGTTTCCTTGAGCACTTCCCAAAGATTCTAATTTCTAAAACAGTTTTTGACTATACCTTTATGTAAGGTGTCATTGTGAGGTGATGTCCACGGTTGGATCATGAGTCACATTTGGTATATATTTGTATCCAAACTCACAGCATATGTGTTGTTGTATTTTGCACGACAATTGTTGTAATAAAGTTGTAGTTGTTTTCTGTACCATGTATTTGGCGACTCAGAATGGGTTGGGTGGAATGGACCTATTTTGGGGTCTTTACAGTTGGTATCAGAGCTTAGGGATATGATCTCTGGCGGAGATCGGGGAATACAACTAGGAGGGGAGAGATGAGTAAATCCTTCGCTAGTGTGTCCTACCTAAGCTTATTTGTTGGTCAGTCATAATATCGAGATATTATGTGATATGTTAATTTGTTAAATTAACCCTTGTTTTGAAGCTGTATTCTAGAAAGATATCTGAAATACGGGAGATGAGCAATGGAAAAATCATGATGATAAGGAAGATGGAATCTGAAATGAAAGCAAGGTATTCTCAACTCTTTGAAATACCAGGTACGTAAATTTCGGGGACGAAATTTCATAAGGAAGGGAGATTGTAAGACCCCGAATTTTATGAAATAAAAGTATTCAATTTTTCTATTCAGTAAATGGTTAAATTGATAAAATTTTAAAGTTATGGGTGAAATATGAATTTTTTTTTTCAAAATAAGCAAGTGCTTATAAAATAATCATTGTTGTCGGGGAATATTCGTTTGGTCGTGGAATATTCTTTCTGTCGGAGAATATTCGTACGACAGCGCAGCTATTTGTGGGCCCCATAACGAATAACTGTCGGGTGAAGGAAAACGACAAATTTGAGTTTTTACAAATAACGGCGTAGTTGTTACCGTTAACACTGTTGGAATACCTGGTGGTTAAAATACAGTAATACGCGTTATTGCACAGTAGCACACGGTATTGCACAGTATTTTTGAAATTATTGATTCTTACGTAAGAAGGCACTACTCAATAATTGTTACAGTAATTATTGTTCAATATTTTATTTTATTGATTCAATAATTTCTGCGTTGATATTTTATATTATTGTTGTTTCAATAATTGTTGCTGCACAGTATTTTCTATTATCAGATCAATAATTCATATTATTTGAATAATATTATTAGATAGCATTATTGGCAATGTCTAGAAAGTTCTGTCTAAGGAGAGGTTTGGTCATCTAATTGCGCGCTAGTAAGGAGAAATCCTTATTGGAAAGCCCCCTCTTTCCTGGGAACGGCCTGGTTGTCATAAATGTGATTCTGTAATATTATTTGTGAATAATTAATTATTGATTCATATGATAAGGAAATATTTATTTTATGTGGATATAAATGAGGGATATATTTTTTTGGTTAAAAATGAAGGAGTTAATGTTGAGGTTTTTATCCATATTTTTGTCGGAATGGAGGTATTAAAAATCAGGGTTTTTGAGATATTTTACGGGGGTTATAATTTTTAATCCGACCGTTGGATCGTGGTAATTTTTGGATATGTTATACATATATAAGTTGAGTATATGCCCACAAATTTTGAACCGTTAAAAATGAACGTATGATTTATTATGAATTTTACAAGATGACTGGTTCAGAAATTGTTGAATTTTCGGAGTTTATCATTTTGGTGGAAAATTCTAGAATTGGTGGGCCCCACTTGTGGTTGGTGAAAAAATGTGCTGAATTATATTTCAAATGTGGTGGGTGGGAATAGTAGCAGGTAAAGCCATCAGGTTGCAGGTCAAACCTACCAAAATTTTCCTATAAATAGAGGGCTAAGTTAGAATTGAAAATCACACCAGAAACATAAGCTTTCTCTCTTTCTCTCTCTAGATTATTGAGTGTATTTTGTGAGTATTTAGATACTTGGTGAGTTGCTATTCATCAGTGCAAGTTTCCTTCAGCCTTATACCGATCAGAAGTACTGCTCTTTTGAGGTAAGGGATAGTAAGGGATAGTAAGGAATTTTAAGGGTTGTTATGTTTTTCAGTTTCGTAATTTTTCTGACCTTCAAAAATTCTGGAAAAATTTGAAATGATATTTTGATGAGTTTTATTGATTGTGTCCAAAAATGGTGATTTTTGGATGTATAGATTGAGAGTTATGAATTTTATGAGAAAAGACTATTTTAAAAGTAACTGCTTATAATTTCTTGTGGTTAACTCCAAAATTGATGAAATTTTTATTGGGAGTACATGTATATGATGGAAGTATACTCTGTTAATTTCAGAATTTTTGGACAAAAGTATAATTTTTGATAAATGTCTAAATATTCGGTGGTTTTGGCCATATGAAAAATAGTAAATGAGTTTTAAAAATTCTGAGAAAAATATATGTTCAATATGGGACTATATTATGCTAAATCTCAGAAAAGAAATATTTTTGAAACTGATTTGGTATTTTTCATAAAAATGGATTAGTTATGAGTAAATGAATTAAATATGTTATGTGAAGTAAGAAAATTGGAAAAATAGGATTTTATGGTTTGAGAATCCTATATGAGGTATATGCAGATTTTTGATGAGGGTTTTGATTATTGGTGATAAAATCTTATGAGTTTGGTATTTTTGAATGATTAAATGCATTATTTAGTAAGTGTAAACAATTTAAATAAATTATTTATAAGCTTAAGAAATGTTATTCTTTCAATATCATTATACCGAAGTATTGATATGAATTTTATTGTGGAATTTTTACATTTTTGAGTTGGTGTTACTATTCACGAGTTACTATTCACGAGTTACTATTCACGAGTTACTATTCACGACAAAATTGGTTTCTTTTACTAACCAAATTATAGTTGATTTATGAATATTACTCTTGAGATTAAATCTATATGTTGATTATATTGATTTTATTATCATATATAACATTTTTATAACCTTGATGTTAAAATTTCTCTTTGACTTGAGTGTAAAGATGGGTAGATTTTTGGTATGATCATGACTATGGGTTCTCTTTGGCCAGTAGTGCAAAGTTGAATTGTTGACTGGTATGATCATGACCATTGAATTTATAATTGAATATCTTTAGCTTAAGTGCAAAGGTGAAATGATCAACATGGTTATAATTATTGTTTATATAAATTCTTAAATGATTATATATTTCTTTGAGATATTAATATCTTTGGCCTGTAGTGCAAAGATGAAATATTGATGAATATCTTTGGCCTGTAGTGCAAAGATGAATTGTTGATGAATATCTTTGGCCCGTAGTGCAAAGATGACATGTTGTTGAATATCTTTGGCCAGTAGTGTAAAGATGAACAGATGTTGAGATAAACATGACCAACTGGTGATACAAATGAATATCTTTGGCCGTAGTGCAAAGATGAAGTTATTAGTATGATTATGAACAGGAAATGTGATTTGGTGTAACCATGATCTTTGATGTTTCAGATAAAGATAGGTGATGAAAATTATCTTCGTCCTGGATGAGAAGAGGAATTTAGAACTACAGTTATGATTATGAGTTATTCATATGATTGTGGACCAGAATTGTTGATTGATGTTACAGGGATAAAATATTGTGGATGAATTTTTAACATGGAGAAGATAATAGACTTTATAGTCTATTTGACTCTTCTAATGGATTGCTCGTTCCGCTGCAACTATGGTTGAAATTTTTATCATTTACCATATGTTCTAAATCTCTGATTTATTATTGATGAAGGCTATTGATAATTTAATTATCTTTAGTCATGATATTCTTTACTGAGCTAGTTGTGCTCACCCTTTTGCTTCACAATTCCTTTCAGGTAATAAGAGTGTAGCTGGGTCGAGCGAGGGTAACGGGGAAATAGAACGGTGGTCTCTAGCTGTGGATGTTCTCCCGAAGCAGTATAGAAAAGTTCATTTAGTAGTTATATTTGGTGAATCCAATAGGGTAAGGTGTACCCAACGTTGGAAGGGTGGTTTACCACTATCATACAAGATGTCTAACGACATACAACCTCGTGTCATCATAAGACAGGGATGTGCTCATCCACTTGCTGAGTATATATACGAGCACTACCTATATAATCTTGGTGTTTGTTTGAAGTATAATTCTCAATTAGAGACAGTAGAGATAATGATATGTCAAGAGAAGACTCACCATTGGGAAGAATATGATAGTAATCTTCTCGTTTTTCTTTGGGGTCTATTGGGTCAACCAAGGATAATTCTGTGGCCATATGATATCTATCATAACCTAGACGCGTGGCCTCCCATGTACGAAGGTTTCCTTGAGCACTTCCCAAAGATTCTAATTTCTAAAACAGTTTTTGACTATACCTTTATGTAAGGTGTCATTGTGAGGTGATGTCCACGGTTGGATCATGAGTCACATTTGGTATATATTTGTATCCAAACTCACAGCATATGTGTTGTTGTATTTTGCACGACAATTGTTGTAATAAAGTTGTAGTTGTTTTCTGTACCATGTATTTGGCGACTCAGAATGGGTTGGGTGGAATGGACCTATTTTGGGGTCTTTACATCTTACAACCTCCCTTTCTTATAAAATTTCACCCTCGAAATTAGGGTACGTACCTGGTATATCAAAGAGGTAAGGATACCTTGACTTCATTTCAGATTCTAACTCCCATGTCATTTCTTCAACATCGTGGTTTCTCTACAAAACTTTGACTTGAGGTATAACCTTGGAGCATAGAATATATTCCTTCTTATCCAAGATTTGAACAGGAACCTCTTCATACGTTAAATCTTCCGCTATTTCGTCCGGTTCTAATTTAATAATGTTGTTCGGGTCTTCCACATATTTACGTAACATGAATATGTGAAAACATTATGAACACGAGACATACTTGGCGGTAAAGCGAGTCTATAGGCCACAGTTCCTACTCGATCGAGGATTAAAAATGGGTCAATGAATCGAGAATTGAGCTTTTCTCTCTTCCCAAATCTCGTAACTCCTTTCCACGGAGCAACTCGAAAAAACACATGATCTCCTATATCAAATTCCACGTCCTTTCGATGAAGATCAACATAACTCTTTTATCGATCTTGTGAGGTTTTATACGTTACCGGATCATTTGAATCTTTTTCGTAGTCATACGTACCAACTCCGGTCCCAACAACGTTGCTTCACCCACCTCATCCTAGCATACTGGAGAACGACACTTTCTTCCATACAATGCCTCGAATGGAGCCATGCCAATACTTGCTTGATAACTATTGTTGTAGGAAAACTCCACCAATGGTAAGAACTTATCCCAACTTTTCTTGAAGTCAAGGACACAGAGTCTTAATAAATTTTCAAGAGTTTGAATAGTCCTCTCCAATTGTTCGTCCGTCTGGGGATGATATGCCGAACTAAATCATAAATCTGTGCCCATAGCTTTTTGCAAACTAACCCAAAATCGTGAAGTGAATCTTATGTCTCGATCAGAAACTATGGATACTAGCATACCATGCAGTCTTACTGTAACGACCCCAAAATCTATACAATTTAAATCCCGACTTTGGTCGTTAACCATACATTCAACCTCTAAATAATACATCATTATTCGATGTTAAACTTAATAAAATTACAGAATATTTAAAACTTTTATACATTTCCTTCTTTCTTGCCCTGAATCGCAACCATTACATTACATCTCTTTGATTCAATCTTATGTCATGAATCGTTACAACAAAATAACTATACAAAGTCTTATATCATAACTAAATATCCATATACATTAGATAGCTCAACTTACATTTCAACAACATGTTACGTTCAAAATATGAAATACATTTCTCATAAAACATAAGTAATCTTTGTGAATATAGATCTCTATAACTCACATAGCACGTATCTTTACCTTAAAATCTTGACCTGCAAAAGTGGTTATTTGCAAGAGTGAGCTTGACAGCCCAGCAAAGTCTAAAAGTTTTCATACATCACATAACACATAATAACATGCTCGATATACATCTCATTAAAGTAACATGGCATACATGCTTTTAATTCACATAGCAAATATAAAGATTGAGTTCCTTACTCAATCATCATTACTTAGCCAAAACAATGCAGTCATATATTGACTTTAACATTTCATGATTTCAACATGCATAACATTTCATGTAATTTAAAACAATTCATCAAATCCACGTAGAAAATAGGAACTGAAAGACTTGCCTTGATCGTTGTTTACCAATAACAGTTTAACAGCTTACAGCTATCTGCACTTCATGTGCCCTACGCAATTATATAATCATACACATCAAATATTAATAACATAACAACACATAGTAATTGTAATGTAAACTCTACTCTATGTCTCATAATCTCTCCTATTAATAAATACACAATGTTCAACTTAATTGTGTTAACTTTCAACTTATATCTCATTGTATTTTATATTCGCAGTTCATTCAAGTGCTTAAGTCTTGCTAGGACTACTTATTGGTTTTATATTAAACACATTCCATATCTTATAATATCATTTTCAATTGAATTGAAATACTTTTTAAGTTCATTAACACATGGCACGGCGTTTCGACTTTCATTCGTCACACGCCCGATTTGCCTCTCTTGTGTATGCTTACTATGCTTCTATAACTCATCTAATACATCATATATTAATGTTAAGCATCATTATATTTACTATTATTCATGTTTTGTAACTTAGGACATCATCTTTTATGGTCTGGAGCACTACACATGCATATGTGCATGTCCGACGCCCTCCGATTGCCTCCGAAAACACAACAGTCCTAAAGATGACCATTTTGACCCATCCTAATCACCTCAAATTAAAAACCTTAAAGAATGAAAGTTGTAGGTCTACTCGTCCTCGTTCCGTATCATCTTGAATCACTTCAATCGGAGTTCGTATGAGGAAGTTATGGCCATTTTACTACAGGAGGTCAAAACTGTCCAACCCAGACTTCTGTCCCCGCGTTGGGGCGCGAGGACTAAGCCAACTAGTGGAGCTGGGGCGCGAGATTGGCGCTGGGGCGCGAATTTCAGCGCTGGGGCGCCAACTTCTGGCGTTGGGGCGCGAATTTTGGCGCCGGGGCGCAATTTTTGGCGCTGGGGCTCAAATTTTGGCGCTGGGGCGCCGAAACTTGCAGAACCCAAACGAAGAACAGAATAACAAAACTTTGGACTAATTACTACTGCTAACATCTAAATTAAGACGTAAAACTTATAAAGATTACTCATAAACATTTACTTATCATACATATACCAATTTAAAACAGTTAAATAATAATTTAAATCCTTGAAACCATAGTTTCAACCCAAAAACTCCATTGTTAACATTTGTTAACACAGTGAGCACTGTAAATCATAGTTATAAAACAATTTGATTTATTCTAACTATATTCTATTAAATTCTTACCCAATTCATATAATCACAGTTCAATTTCATGATTATCATACAATACAAGTATAATATTTGGTACTCTGCAAACCACATTTATACATATATGTTCACTGTAATTTCGCTTCTTAGAATCTCTCAAAATCTCTGCACCATTCTTTTAGCAGACAACTCTTTTCTTAGACTCAAGTTTAACAGTAAGACGTAAACCCAAAATCCAACTGATAATTCAGTGGTAAACAAAAGAACGGTTATGGCCATAACAAACCTAATAATTGACATCGGTTATAAAACGAATAACTTATAAATATATATATTTTATTTATTAATAATTTAAATTTCAAAATCCAAAAGCCGTAGGGCTTTGTTTGGTAAAAACCATTTAAAAGTTAAACACTTAATACCAATAAGTCTTGTTTGGCAAAATAAATTAAAACTACTTTAATTTATTTTAACAACCACTTATAATATAGTTATTTGTCACACTTCTAATTAATTAAGTTTTCATACTTAATTTAATTAATTCTAATAACAATTCATTGCATAAATATAATAATTTATTTAATCATTATACATTATCTAACTTAATTATTAAATTAAATTAGATTACTATTTCAAAATAATTACTTTCCTTAACTCATTAATTATTTATTAAACAAATAAATAATCAAATCACATCAAATCAATTAAACAAATACTTATTCAACAATAAACACATCAATTAAATATTTATATAATTCAATAAATATTTAAATATTATAATAAAAATCTAGATTGTTACATCATTCCCTCCTTACAAGGATTATGTCCTCAGAATCACAACTC
Organism: Panax notoginseng; assembly: GCA_016801055.1. Taxonomy (NCBI): domain Eukaryota; kingdom Viridiplantae; phylum Streptophyta; class Magnoliopsida; order Apiales; family Araliaceae; genus Panax; species Panax notoginseng. The sequence goes on along the minus strand of CM029017.1, from coordinate 101,630,975 downwards.
AAACCACTCATTCGTTACAATCTTCCCCACTTACAAAGATTCTGTCCCCAAAATCGAAGACACAAATTACACAAGTAACTCAGAGAAATCTTTCATCATTTTATCTAAATATAGATTTTATATTTCCTACTACATTCATTACCTAACAAATTCTAAGTTTCATTTCATAACTTTCTTTTGAACTCAATTATATTTTGAGTATTATATATCTTTTAACCCATTCATTTCCTTTTCTAAGGATCGTTATCATAAATACTCGGGAATCGCTATCATAAACACTCGGGATATTACATTCACCCTTTCTTCTAAGAATTTCGTCCTCGAAATTTTATTTATTAATTTTTATTCATTCAATCTATCAAAGTAGATTTTTACGTCACTACTTCATTCATTCATTGGCTTCTATAACCACTTTCTTTCCACAAATATCATTCTACAATTATTAAACTTTTCTATTAAAAGTTTCACATTATTCTTTGATAACTCATCTACTTCTCACTTCAAAATTTCTTTTTCTCATTTAATCAACACATTCATCATTCAGTGTCGTATTCTACGACTTACTTCTTTCTAAGGAATATTTTCCTTTTTCACTTCCATCTTGCAGAATAACAAGAATCTTCCACAATTGTTCAATAATTTGGAAGTAGTATGAATAACTCAGGAATATAAAAGATTCCAAATCATGCTGAGGGTCACAAGACCACGAACTATGTCCACAGTTTCAAGTAATCTTTCAACTTCAACTTTAACAGTCATAAGACTATAAGGACCCCCGTACTTAGGGTGTTAAGCCCTTCGTACGATGTATTGTGCACAAATATTTAAACGCTATGCATATGTCCATAGTTATAAGTAATCTTTCAACTTAAACTTTAACAATCATAAGACTATAAGGACTCCTCGTACTTAGGGTGATCAGCCCTTCGTACAATGTATTGTGCACAAACATCTCAACGCCTCCACGTAATCCCCTATAAAAGGGTTGTTCATCTCAGCTTTTCAACATCTGAATCCGCACCAAAACAATTTGGTTTGGCATAACCTCTCAAGAAACTCTTGAATTTCATGAACATCTTTCAATATTTGTCTAGCTGAATCAAATAGCATAGATCTCTACAATAACTCGAACATTAACCGAAATATACATATACATACATACATATGTATTCTCATATCTTAAAGAAATCTCAAAAATCTTTTTATGACGTCATGATACCGCACTGTATTTACAGTTCGTTGAGGATTCCGTCATTTGGTGACTTTATCATACTACATCATACAATAGTGGGCTGACGATCCTTAGATCACATCCAACACTAGGTAATACTGCATTGATGACTCCATCGTTTTTATCATCTTTGCACCAGGTTACATGATGCATTAATGATATAAAATACATTTTGATATATTGCAAATCATTTTTGTCTAGCCGAAGTAATTAGCATAGACATACGAATAATAGTATTTGTTGTTAAAACTCATTGGTTCCATCATTTGATCCAATGTTTTTTCAAAAAATAAAAGTGTAATCATCAGCACGAAGTCAATAAATTTCGAAAGTCTAGCATAGCTAGTAGATTTAGAATACCTATGCTTCCACCATCAACTCCACTTTCTATAATGATCCATTGCTTAATAGGTCTATCTATTCCTATCATCCTCAATACTCCATTCACACTTAATTATACCCTAGTTCATCAAACTTACCACACGTTATGAGTTCAGGAACTTGCCACAATTATATGAGTTTAAGAACTTATCCTAGTCAGACCATAGGCGTCCATTCGTTGAGGGGTTCAAAATCATACCATATAATTATGAGTCACGAACCTACCATAAGTATGAGTTTTAAGAACTCGCACTTAACCTTATAATATTCTCTAACTATACTCTACCTATCGGTTATACACATGAGAAAAGAATCACCTTCTCAACAAGCATATAACAAATAGCGCGACACAAACATTCCAATGATTATCAATGTGATAAACTGAGTGCAAGCACAAAACCCTCACCCATACAAAGGTTTGTACAACTCAGCCATCACATGAGACCTCAATTGAAATCCCACCTAACTCTATCTTGCTTATAACTTGCCCTTTGCTCGATACGAATTCCTCGTATCACATCATCTATAACTTCTCGTGGGTTATCTCGTACTATTTCATAGTACTCTATCTTTTTATCATTAAGCTATAATTATTCAAATATTACAGACCATCTTTCTTTTATAACTTAAACAGATCACGTCGTGACCTTATTCTATAATCATCTTTCTTAAAATTCTTTTGTTAACTCGTGATCGTTTTGTTTTACGATCCTCATTCTTTCTCTTCTTCATCATTTACGACATTATTCGTTATCTTGGTTATTGGAGTTAGGAAACTCCCATTTCTTATCTTTATATCTCTTCAAGATTCTTCTTTGAATCTTCTTGTTTATATAACAATTCTTACTTTAAGAATTCCTAACTTCAGTTACATCGCTCAAAATTTCATTCGAGTTCTACACTTTCATCATACGTGTCCATTTCTACACTTGGTACACATCGAGTCTCTAACAGTTTCAATATGGTACGCTGAGTGGTTTCCCACAAACAACCAACAAACTAGGTTCCGAGTTGCTAGTTCGTATATACCTCCGCTCCATGAAGGAATCGTTTAGCCCAGATACCATACATCAACTATTAAAGAGTACAATTGTACCACGCTTAGACATAACTCTCTATTCATAACTTCTTTATCATTCTCTTTTTATAGACATTGTCTATTTATTATCACCTTACATCCTTATTATTGGAGTTGGGTAACCCCACATTCATATTCCTGATAACTCTGCGAGATTCTTCTTTGAATCCTTTTACGCAAGTTTAAATCTCTTATTGTTCAAATTCTATTTGAGTTTATTCATTCTTTATCTTCACCTCTCTTCTCTAAGGTTATAGCCTACGGTACTCCTACCTAAGTTTTATAACCTACAGCTTTGATACCAACTGTAACGACCCCAAAATCTATACAATTTAAATCCCGACTTTGGTCGTTAACCATACATTCAACCTCTAAATAATACATCATTATTCGATGTTAAACTTAATAAAATTGCAGAATATTTATAACTTTTTTACATTTCCTTCTTTCTTGCCCTGAATCGCAACCATTACATTACATCTCTTTTATTCAATCTTATGTCATGAATCGTTACAACAAAATAACTATACAAAGTCTTACATCATAACTAAATATCCATATACATTAGATAGCTCAACTTACATTTCAACAACATGTTACGTTCAAAATATGAAATACATTTCTCATAAAACATAAGTAATCTTTGTGAATATAGATCTCTATAACTCACATAGCACGTATCTTTACCTTAAAATCTTGACCTGCAAAAGTGGTTATTTGCAAGAGTGAGCTCGACAGCCCAGCAAAGTCTAACAGTTTTCATACATCACATAACACATAATAACATGCTCGATATACATCTCATTAAAGTAACATGGCATACATGCTTTTAATTCACATAGCAAATATAAAGATTGAGTTCCTTACTCAATCATCATTACTTAGCCAAAACAATGCAGTCATATATTGACTTTAACATTTCATGATTTCAACATGCATAACATATCATGTAATTTAAAACAATTCATCAAATCCACGTAGAAAATAGGAACCGAAAGACTTGCCTTGATCGTTGTTTACCAATAACAGTTTAACAGCTTACAGCTATCTGCACTTCATGTGCCCTACGCAATTATATAATCATACACATCAAATATTAGTAACATAACAACACATAGTAATTGTAATGTAAACTCTACTCTATGTCTCATAATCTCTCCTATTAATAAATACACAATGTTCAACTTAATTGTGTTAACTTTCAACTTATATCTCATTGTATTTCATATTCGCAGTTCATTCAAGTGCTTAAGTCTTGCTAGGAATACTTATTGGTTTTATATTAAACATATTCCATATCTTATAATATCCATTTCAATTGAATTGAAATACTTTTTAAGTTCATTAACACATGGCACGGCGTTTCGACTTTCATTCGTCACACGCCCGATTTGCCTCTCTTATGTATGCTTACTATGCTTCTATAACTCATCTAATACATCATATATTAATGTTAAGCATAATTATATTTACTATTATTCATGTTTTGTAACTTAGGACATCATCTTTTATGGTCTGGAGCACTACACATGCATATGTGCATGTCCGACGCCCTCCGATTGCCTCCGAAAACACAACAGTCCTAAAGATAACCATTTTGACCAATCCTAATGACCTCAAATTGAAACACTTAAATCATGAAAGTTGTAGGTCTACTCGTCCTCGTTCCGGATCATCTTGAATCACCTCAATCGGAGTTCGTATGAGGAAGTTATGGCCATTTTACTACAGGAGATCAAAACTGTCCAACCCAGACTTCTGTCCCCGCGTTGGGGCGCGAGGACTAAGCCAACTAGTGGCGCTGGGGCGCGAATTTCAGCGCTGGGGTGCCAACTTCTGGAGCTAGGGCACGAATTTTGGCGGCGGGGCGCAATTTTTGGCGCTGGGGCTCAAATTTTGGCGCTGGGGCGCCGAAACTTGCAGAACCCAAACGAAGAACAGAATAACAAAACTTTGGACTAATTACTATTGCTGACATCTAAATTAAGACGTAAAACTTATAAAGATTACTCATAAACATTTACTTATCATACATATACCAATTTAAAACAGTTAAATAATAATTTAAATCCTTGAAACCATAGTTTCAACCCAAAAACTCCATTGTTAACATTTGTTAACACAGTGAGCACTGTAAATCATAGTTATAAAACAATTTGATTTATTCTAACTATATTCTATTAAATTCTTACCCAATTCATATAATCACAGTTCAATTTCATGATTATCATACAATACAAGTATAATATTTGGTACTCTGCAAACCACGTTTATACATATATGTTCACTGTAATTTCGCTTCCTTTTTTTTTCTTTAACATGTAATTAATATGAAATCTTATAAGCATACTACACATACAATCACATATCTGTATATGCCAGTATAACAATTACAAAAACATAGTTTTACAAGAATTTTGTAAAAACCTTCTACTCAGTGAAAAAAAGAAATAGACAGAGACATAAATTATATGTGTATCTAGTATTAAGGTCATAGACATACCTTTTGTTGTTAAGAAATTCGTGTTAAGGTCTTATAATAGCTTATAGAACTCAGCTCTTGTTGTTTCTCTTTCTCAGACTCTCTCAAAATCTCTGCACCCTTCTTTTAGCAGACAACTCTTTTCTTAGACTCAAGTTTAACAATAAGACGTTAACCCAAAATCCAACTGATAATTTAGTGGTAAACACAAGAACGGTTATGGCCATAATAAACCTAATAATTGACATCGGTTATAAAACGTATAACTTATAAATATATATATTTTATTTATTAATAATTTAAATTTCAAAATCCAAAAGTCGTAGGGCTTTGTTTGGTAAAAACCATTTAAAAGTTAAACACTTAATACCAATAAGTCTTGTTTGGCAAAATAAATTAAAACTACTTTAATTTATTTTAACAACCACTTATAATATAGTTATTTGTCACACTTCTAATTAATTAAGTTTTCATACTTAATTTAATTAATTCTAATAACAATTCATTGCATAATATAATAATTTATTTAATAATTATACATTCTCTAACTTAATTATTAAATTAAATTAGATTACTATTTTAAAATAATTACTTTCCTTAAGTCATTAATTATTTATTAAACAAATAAATAATCAAATTACATCAAATCAATTAAATAAATACTTATTCAACAATAAACACATCAATTAAATATTTATATAATTCAATAAATATTTAAATATTATAATAAAAATCTGGATTGTTACACTTACAATCTCGTTTATGTACATACGAGCAAGACGTTCAAGTGTATAAGTTTCTCGTATTGGTAAGAAATGAGCAGACTTGGTCAATCTATCAACAATGACCCAAATTGCATCAATGCCTTGAGAAACCTTGCGAAGACCAGTAACGGAATCCATGGTAATGTGCTCCCACTTTCATTCTGGAATTTCAAGTGGTTGCAATGGACCTTTTGGTACTTGATGCTCCGCTTTGACTCGTTGACAAGTTAGACACCTTTAGATAAACAGTGCTATCTCTCTCTTCATATTACTCCACCAAAATATATGACGAAGATCACGATACATTTTGGTAGTCCTAGGATGGATTACAAACGGTGTGTTGTGCGCCTCCATCATGATTTTATACTTTAAATTAGGGTCGTTAGGAACACAAAGTCTGGAGTTGAGTCGAAGTATTCCTTCTTCATCGATTCTTGCTTCTGGCATAACACCTTCTTGCACTTTCTTCCTCATACACATCAGCTCCAGGTCTGTAGCTTGAGCAGCCTTAACTTTATCAATTAAAGTCAGTTCTACTCGTATATTCGCCATCATCACATGGGTCCCTGGAGTCTTTAACTCTATCTCCATCCTTTGCAAGTCGCACAAAATGGGCCTTTGCGTTGACAATATCGCACTCGTACTTGCATATGATCTTCTACGCAATGCATCAGCTACCACGTTTGCTTCTCTAGGGTGGTATTGGATGGTATGATCATAATCTTTCAACAGTTCCAGCCAACGTCGTTGTCGCATGTTGAGTTCCTTTTGAGTGAAGAAATATTTGAGGCTATTATGATCCGTAAAGATCTCCACTTTCTCCCCATACAAGATTACCTCCAAATTTTAAGTGCGAAGACAACAGCTGCCAACTCTAGATCATGAGTAGGATAATTCCTCTCATATTCTTTGAGTTGTCTTGGGACATAGGCTATGACTTTCTCACGTTGCATGAGAACACATCCCAACCCTTTGCTCGAAGCATCACTGTAGATGACAAATCCCTCCGAGCCAGATGGTATTGTCAGAACAGGTACTGAAATGAGTCTCCTCTTGAGTTCTTAAAAACTCTTCTCACATTCTTCGGTCCAACCAAACTTTTAATCTTTCCGAGTCAACTAAGTTACTGGAGTAGCGATTCGAGAAAATCCTTTCACGAATATCCGATAATAACCAGCTAAACCGAGAAAGCTACGTACTTCGGTCACTGATTTAGGTTGCTCCCAGCTTTAAATTGCTTCAATCCTTGTCGGGTCAACAGATATTCCATGACTTGATACTACGTGCCCAAGGAATGCTACTTCCTCAAGCCAGAACTCGCATTTCTTCAACTTAGCATAAAGCTTGTATTCACGAAGCTTTTGGAGTGTCAGCCTCAAGTGTTGCTCATGATCTTCACGGCTTTTGGAATAAATAAGGATGTCATCAATAAAGACGACCACAAAGTGATCCAAATATTCCTTGAATACTCGGTTCATCATATCCATGAAGGCAGCATGAGCATTAGTCAATCAAAAAGACATGACTAAGAATTCATAATGCCCATACCGAGTTCTGAAGGCAGTCTTTGGAATATCCTCAGTTCTAACCTTCAACTGATGATATCTTGAACGAAGATCAATTTTTGAAAAGAATTGTGCTCCTTGCAACTGGTCAAACAGGTCATCAATACGTGGCAATGGGTACCTATTTTTGATGGTGACATGATTCAACTCCTGATAATTAATACAAAGTCGCATACTCCCATCTTTCTTCTTCACGAATAGAACAGGAACACCCCAAATAGAAGTACTAGGACGAATAAAACCAATGTCTAACAATTCCTACAGTTGGGTCTTTAACTCCTGAAGTTCAATAGGAGCCATTCGATATGGGGCTTTGGATATGGGTTTTGTACCAAGTTCAAGGTTGATATAAAATTTAATTTCAGGCTCTGGGGGTAGGTAAGGAAGTTCTTCAGGGAATACGTCAGGAAATTCATTAACAATAGAAATATCATTCAAAACTGAAGTATTTTTGTTTAGATCCGTGACATGAGCTAAGAAAGCTTGACATCCATTTTTCAAAAAACGAATAGCTTTATGGCTTGAGATGACAGTGATTAATTTTAATGGTTTGGTTATTTGAATTCGCATAATAGGTTGATTAGGAATATGAAAGCTAACAACCTTACGAAAACAATCAATTTTTGCATGATGAGTAGTTAACCAATCAATCCCTAGAATTACATCAAATGCAAGTATTTTCAATGAAATAAGATCGACAGGTAATGTGAGGGTACCGATTTGAACTAAACAAGACTTATAAACAGTGGATGTAATGAAGGTTTCTCCCAATGGAGTTTCCACAAATAAGTCAAAGTTTAATTTCTCCGGAGTCAAATTTAATCGTTGAGCGCAAATAGGAGAAATAAAAGAATGGGTAGAACCAGTATCAAATAAGGTATAGACTTCGCTAGAGTTTATGATAAACTTACCCGTGATGACCTCGTTCGGTTTCATTGCTTTCTGGGAGGTCACAACAAACGCTCTCCCTTGCACTACCGGTTTTGACTTTTCTGGGACGTCCTTTGGTGCCTCCATCCTAGCTGAACTTGTCTTCGGTGAACAATAAAATCGGGCTAGGTGACCTTCTCTTCCATAATTATAACATGCTTTGGATGGCATCGCATAGTTTGGACTGATGTGTCATTCCCCTCCGTATTTGAAGCATATGATAGGTGGTCGTTCTCCTTCCTTAACCACGGGTGCTGGTGCTGACGTCTTTCCATCATTATTGAATCTCCTCTTCTTGAAATGTCCATTCTTATTGTTTTGGCCATGATTACCACCGAAGTGGTTACCATTTCTGGCCTGATGATTCCCTCCACGCTTGTTGTCACCGCTTCGATGACTACTTTCACTGGTATTATCATTTTGTCGGTTACTCTCTTTTGGTTGTGTTGACTCGTTATCGCTCTCCACTAACTGAGCCCTATTTACAACATCTGAATACAAACACAATTTATGAGAAATAAGATATTGACGTATCTCCGGCTTCAAACCTCTGAAAAACATCTGTGTCATTCTCTCTTCATTATCCACCAAGTGGGATGCAAACCGGGACAGGTCGGCAACTTAGCTTCGTACTGCGACACGGTCATATTATTTTACTACAACTTGATGAATTCTATCTCCTTCGTGTGACGAATACTTTCGGGAAAGTACTTGTCATTGAATAGTTCCTAGAAGTTCTCCCAAGACATCTTCAGTGCGGCAGGTTGAGTACGCTTTACAGATTCTCATCAGTAATCTGCCTCTGCCCGCAACATAAAGGTGGCAAAGGGAACCTTTTATTCCTCGGCACATCCCAAGACATCAAATATCTTGGTGATCTGCTTTATCCATGTTTTCGCCTTAAGTGGTTTTGGTTCTCCAATAAACTCCGGTGGTCCCAGCTCCTTGAACTATTTAGCGGTGACCGTCCGAGAGTTTTCAGTGTTTTCACCTATATTTTGGACAAGAGCCGCTCTCGCCTGCTGTTGCATGAATTGTATAAAGGCTCTAAACATTCCATCATCCATCATTTGGTCAGTGTTGTTGTTTGCATGAGGATTATCGCCTTCCTGATGCACATTATCCTGATTATTGATATGTGGTGAATCAACGGTCGCCTGTGCTCCATTGCTATTCTCAACATTCTCGGATGTCATTTTCAAATACTGTCACAAAACAAGTTAAATAATATATCACATATTATCTGTGACGCCCCCAAATTCAGGTACTTAAAATCTGAACTCATTGCTTCACGATATCATTTCTATGAGCGGAATAATACTAATAATAATAACAATAATATAGATTATCAAATTTAATTTACATATTATCAGAGTTTTCAATCCCAAGTACGAAACCTTCAAACATTCGTTTCATTACATGATAGTTAATATATATCATCATTATCCTAATAAAGTCTAGTTATTACAAAAGATAGCCTTGTCATTCATTCAGCGACCTTCCCTTTCCCTTTGTTCTTAGAAGAGCCTCCACGTTGTTCACCTTTAGCTGAAAATATTTAAATTTAAGCAAGGATGAGCATTTGAGTGCCCAACAAGTAATATCAACAATAGCAGTTAGCTGAACGAATTAAATATTTTCTTTGAACGATACTTTTTACAACAAATCAACAGTTGTAAAGTAAACTTAACCGATAATAAACAACATATCATTTGGATTTCAAAATTTTGAAACTACGTACTGACAATAAATTAGGATCAGTTGACAAACTATGAAAATTATTTTCTATTTTTGAAAAGGTTAAACAGAACTTCATCTGTAAACCGTCATTACTTACGAGCACGGGGGGGTGATCAGCCCGTTATGCCCTGTATTGATCAATACTACATTAAAGGACGATGTTTTCGTCTAGCATTCCCGCCTAAGGCGCATAAAAGTTTCCCATATTTGGGATGTTCATACCTGTCTTGAATCCAAACCAAAACAATTTAGTTGGATAAAGTTTTATCTTGTTCAACAACAACGTTAAATATATGTCTAGCTGGATCAAATAGCTTAGACGACTTTTTCTTCAACTTATACATACTGAACACCGATAAGTATGTATCAACATGTGATAAAATATAATGATTATCCAAGTGGGGACACTTGTATAACCATGTTTTAGAAATTAACGATCAGAATATATAATTGGATCAATAATAACAGAATAAAGGAACTTGTACAACAATTATAGTTTAATAACTAACTTATACAGAATCATTGCATAAGTATATATAAAGGTTGAAATATTTGAACAATTGAAATGAACAATTCAGATATTATCTTACGCATGTCCGTTACATAAAGTAAATGCAAAGAGTTATACTTGCCTTGTCTGCTGCTTACACAACTTAGATTTATCTTTTCTATCAAACCCTATCATTAAATATATCATTTGTCTGATTAGAATAACATATCATATCATATAATACTGCTTATTGCAGTCAGCACATTCCCTAATCACGTTGGCACATAGGTTTAACAACCATTGAATCACAAATAATCACTTATCTAATCACATTATCTAAGTCTAGATCAATTTCTGAAACATGTCGGTGTACCGACAACTTTATCGGGTAAATATCGGGTCTTAGACTCTGTACTGTAACTTAATATCAGTCATATTATTTTTAAATGACCTAATAATAATTTTAAAACATTTATTACTATTTATCATGAATTTTTAAACCTCGGAATCATTATTAAATGATTTAAATACTAAATACTTTCATTATCATTAACATTTAATTAGTATCAAACTATTAATGAAATCATTTCTAAAATGTTAAAGTTATTTATAATAACTCATAATACTTTTAAAGTATTATTATTACCTTTAAATAATTTTTAAAACATTTAAAATCATTTCTAAATAATTACCATTAATATTAAGGTATTAATGTTTTATTTATCAAAATATTAAAAGTCATTATTCATAAATTAAAATATTTTTAATTCATTTATATCATTTTAAATAATTTTTAAATTAATAAAAACATTTTTAAACTATTTATTTAATATAATTATTAAATAAATTTACTATTTTTAATAATAAGTTAATAATAATTCATTAATGAAATTATCCTTTAAATATTAAAAGTTATATTTTATAACTTAAAATATTTTTAAACATTTTATTTTCATTTAAAATGATTTTTATAATATTAAAATCGTTTTTAAACTAAATTATCAAATAACTTTAATATCATTAATAATAATTAATTAGTGAAATTCATCTTTAAATATTAAAAGTTATATTTTATAACTTAAAATATTTTTAAATACCTTATTATTATTTAAAATGATTTTTAATATAATAAAATTATTTTTAATTAATTTATTTAATTCATTTAGTAAACAAATTAATTACCATTAATATCAATTTATTAATGAAATTTATCACAAAATATTAAAAGTCATTAAAAATAACTTAAAATATTTTCTTATATCATAATATAATTTTTAATGATTTTTCAAATATTAAAATCATTTTTAAATAATTTATTTAATATTATAATTGAATAAATTAAATACTTTTAATATTTTAAAAATATTAAATATTTATGAAATATATTTAAAATAATTAAAAACTAATTTTTGAAATTTAAAATAATTTTTAATAATTTATTTTATATTTTTAATAATTAAAAACTATTTTTTTCTATTTAATAATTAATTTTCAGAAAATAATAAACTGTCTGTCGCTAAAGGCCACCTATAGTGATAAAACTGTCGCTATAGGTGTTCTTCATGTTCTTGGCCAAACCCAGAAAATGCATGGGAGTGACCGAGTAGGCAGGTTTGACCAAATATAACTTAATGTGTGTTGTGTTTCTGAGCATGATGTTAGTCAGAGCTTGTAGTGCTAGTGTAGGACTGCAAGATCCAACAACAAACATAACCAAACATTGCATAATCCAAGAGATCTGAGCCTCCAAAAGTGTTGTCAGAGGCTGTTCTTCATTTATGGGTTACCCAGAAATGAAGAACAGTTCGAGCCTACATTTTTGGGCTTCCACAGCTTGAAATCCGTGCAATCTTTTAGTGATTTAAGAGTCCTAGATTGTAGCTAGCATGCAAGAGAATAGATCTATTACATAAAATACGGATAACATCAACTTAATCAACATGTATGCTCCGGTCAAACCATGTCAGTCGACATGTTCATATGTTTTCTGGGTTACCCAGAAAACAGAGAACATGGTCGACTTGCCTGGTTTGACCGTCCACTACGATTACTAATTATTAGGAAATGTTAAGGCATACATATGTAGTATAACCTACATACTACAACTTAGATACATAAACATTATCAGAACACCAATACACTAACAGATCAAGACGGTCAAAGATGTTGTCAGGCCGGTTCTGGGCTGTTTCTGGGTTACCCAGAAACGCCTGGTCATGGCCGATCAACCAGGTTTGACCTTGAATATCTTGCTACCTAGACCAGATCTAAGTCTGAATCTTTTTGCATATCAAAGACCTCATACCAGACTACAAGTACAAGGCTTTAAACTACTAAAAAATATAACATGTAACGATTAAAGAGGCCTGACATTAGGCTGTCAGACACGAAAATATTTTTTTCCAAATTTGGGAAATCTTCAAATCCGAGCCTCTAGATGTTATGGATCTAACATCTAGCAACCCAGATCATCCTTAGACTCTACTAACAACATATTCTAACACTTAAACATAACATCTATCAACAGATTTTTGGACATAAATTCTAGAGCTTGTTTATACCTTTAAATGAGCAATTCTTGATTCTATGTTTTCTGATTTGGTTATGATAAACGTGGGGCTTCAATATATGATTGATATACTATTGTTTTTCCTTGGTTTTAGAGATAGAGGCTCAAGGATGAGAGTTGGGCAAAATGTAAGTAACAAATGAATTTCTCTCTCCTTCAATCTATAAATAGACCAACAAGGTGCATGAATTGGCTAGGCTAGAGGCTTGTTGCTGTCAATTATGAGCACATGGGGTTGTTGAAGTGGTTCACTCACTCAACCTATTGTCAAAACCTATTCTAGCCAAAATAATTCAATTAGGGGCAAACTAGTCTTTTGATAATTCATTTAAATGGCAAAATAGAAATTTGCCAAACCCTTAGGGTTTAACCCTAAGGTTTAGCACAAAATGTAGTATTTCCATTATAGGGTTTGCTCAAAAATAAATAATAAAAAAAAATTAAATAAATTTTGGTTTCTAAAATTTTGAAATTAGGATTTTCTAATTATGATTAATTATCCAATTACCTTATACAGTAACATTAGGGTTTAGATCATATAATTATCACTAACCTTGCTAAAATAGCAATTAGGGTCTAAGATTTTGATAATTAGGGTTATCGATTATAATTAGGTTTTTCTAATTATAAAATTTGGGTTTAAAAATTTAAGGTTTTAGATTATAATTAGGGTGTACCTAATTTAATCAAATCATTATAAAATACCCATCATAAAATATATAACACCGTTATAACAGTCTTAAACTCACAGTTGATTTTCAAATTAGGATTTCGAAATTAAACATCATAATTGACCAATAATCATCAATACGTACATACAGTACATATTTATAACACTGAAAAATCAAAATATAGTTAATATTATATTATTATTCTTATACCTTGACAATAATCCAAAATTAGGGTTTGGATTCCATATCTGATTTATTCTTCATATTTAACCTTAATAATCAAGGTAAAATAATCAACTTAATAATCTGTACAAAAATTCATATAATAAAATAATTACTATAATTATTCAAAAAAAAATTCACTTCATATATTATTTAAATAATATATGCTTATATTTTCATGGAAAATAATTAATAAAACATTTCTACTATAAAATTAATTATTATAAGAATGTACCTTATAATAATCAATAATTCTAAAATAAAATTACTTGTAAATATTTATGTAATAAATATATATTTTTTTACCACATAAATACATATACACATTATCTTGTACAAATCCTTATCCATAAAAAAAAAAATTATACGCAAAATTTCGGATTTATTTATATAGAAAATATCGGGTTGTTACATTATCTCTATACTTTGACTGACCAATTAAATACCAAATAAACTTAGGTAGGTCATACTGGCAAAAAAATTCCCCATCTCTCCCCTCCTAATTCTAGTCGCACATCTTAGCCAGGGATCATATCCCTAAGCTTTGATACCAACTGTGACGCCCCCAAAATAGGTATACATCACCTATTCTGAGTCGCCAAATACATGGTGCAGAATACAAATACAACCGTTAATATACGACAAGAGAACTGTGAGTTTTAATACAAATATTGTCTTCTACACAATATCCACTCTCAGAATAAGTCCTCGTTACATTTATTGTCACACTATTTAACAGAATAGTGAGGACTACTAATACTATCATCTGGTCCATCACTCCGTTCCCCGACTCGTCTCAGCTATATTCTCATTTCCCGAAAAGAACAATGAAAGAAAGGGTGAGCTCAACTAGCCCAGTAAGAAATATTATGACTAAGATAATGCAGAATAAATTATCATTAGCCTTAAACAGTGTTAAACTGATACAATATAACAAACATCAAGTTTAACTGTAGCGGAACAAGCAACCCATTAGAAGAGTCAAGTAGAGAATAAAATCTACTATCTTCTATGATTTTAAAGGGTTTTCATGACTTTTATCGTTGGGACTCAACTTAAAAAATAATCCACATCATCGAATCACCCCTGTACTACGACCAATGATATTCTTTAGTATCACGACCACAATTATCCATGCACTATGGGCCAACAATATTTGTGTATTCATTAATGGTCATGATCATGCCAACCACTGTCCATCAATGCACTTCGGGCTAATGAGGACTTTTACCACATCATTTATAACATTACGGTCATGATTATACCGAATAATCCCTGGTCATAATCATACCAAGTCCATCTATGCACTACAGGCCACATATAACTTTCAACAGAATATAAACATGAGGATGATGACAATGATATAAGAATTCAATAAAACAAGTTCAAGAATTTATTTATCCAGGAATCAATAACGTCCAAATTGTCAACATGATACTGCTTTATGGAGTAAAATTCAAGAATGCTCGGAAGAATATTTTCATGAAAAGATACTGGATGAAGTGCAAATATCAAGGATATTCCACTAATTTCATGGAGTATAAAAGTCAAAAGTTTAACCAACTGAATATAATAAAGAATGGAATAACAAAAGAAATCACCATGCATGCGATAGACCGCACAGACAGGTTATTCCAACAGGAAAATAAATAACGGAACCAGGTCATGCGTAAACGCATCGACAGGATATTCTGACAGAATAATAAATAATGGAACCAGGTCCGGCGTAAACGCACAGACAGGATATTCCGATAGAATAATAAATAATGGAACCAGGTCCGGCGTAAACGCACAGACAGGATATTTTGACAGAATAATAAATAATGGAATAACAGAAGAATTTCACCATGTATAGGGTAGCCCGCGTATACAGGTTATTCAATTAGAATAATAAAGAGTGGAATAACAGAAGTTTTCTTCATGAATAAGAAAGAAATAATACCCTTTACGAGTACAACAAATAATATTCCTTACCGTAAAAGAAACTTTATATCGGAGTAGTGAAGTAGTAGAATACTTTTCTTCTTTCTCTCTATAGTTTCTCTTTCTAGAGTTTCAGTGAATTCGTAAGAAAATAATGAAAGAATGAGCTTCTATTTATAGAAAAATGGACTGCATAGTAACTAACTCATGAACGGTCTAGATTGATTTACTTTAATCTGACGGTCTATATTTAAAGCAAAATCTTTTTAAAAAAATATAATATATTCTATTTATAATCTAATAAAACGATAACTTTATAAAAGATTTTACTATGCAAATACTATGCAGGCACTATGCAAACACTATACATAATAAAATATAATATATTCTAATTATTGTCTAATAAAACAGATAACTTTATAAAAGTATTATGTTTTATATAAAAAGATTTTACTATTAGCCTAATAAAATAAATAACTTTATAAAAGTATTCTATTTTATATAAAAAGTTTTTCTATTTTATTACATTAATAATACCAATAAAAAAAATTGAGTGACTTATTACGTAAGCATCAATAATCAATATCGTGTTCTACTATGCAACCATGCGTATTACTGTACTTTTACTACCGAGTAGTTCAACAGTATTAATAGTAAAACTTCCACCGTTATTTTCATAAAGTATTTTTGTCGTTTTTTCAATCCGACAATAATTCCGTTGTGCGGTCCACCAATGATTGTGTCGTCGTACGAATATTCCTTGTTAAAACGAATATTCCCCGACCAATCGAATATTATATAGCAACTTGCTTACTTTGCAAAATTTATAAATATTACCCACAACTATAATATCATATCAATTTCACTCCATAATATTCAAAAATGATTTTTATAAAAAATTCATCTTTATTTATAAAAGTTGGGGTCTTACAGTTTACTTAACTTTACTTCTTAGGGTTCACGCTCTTTCAACCTAAGTTTACGCGACCTACTTTTGTTACCAGCTTACAGCTTCATGACATACGGAGATGTCTTACATAATACGTTCCTCATCTTTGATGATTTACATTCTTATTTTCTTCTTATTACTTCTCTAGGAATAAGCATAAATCGTTTCTCTACTAGTAGTCCATATGGTACTCTTAGTGGTTTCCCACAAACAACCAACAAACAAGTTCCCGTCTCATCTACACTGCCATCACAATGAGTTAGATCGGTTGCCAGTTTCGTATATACCTTCGCTCTCTGAAGGAATTATTTAGCCCAGCTCCCATATGTCAACCATCAAAGGGTACGATTGTACCACAACCTAAACTTGTCTTACATCCTTCTAGATTGCGTCATAATTAGACAAC
Organism: Panax notoginseng; assembly: GCA_016801055.1. Taxonomy (NCBI): domain Eukaryota; kingdom Viridiplantae; phylum Streptophyta; class Magnoliopsida; order Apiales; family Araliaceae; genus Panax; species Panax notoginseng. Next base: position 101,613,574 of record CM029017.1, on the reverse strand, counting down.
AAGAATTTTCCAATGTTTTATTACCATAAAAATACCACCTTGGGTTTATTAGAAAATCGAAGATTCACACTTTTTCTTAGACAATTTGTTAAAGTTCTATTGTTAATCAACCCATTCATACCGAGAATTACTTCAAATTCCCTTAACTTTATCGGTACCTATCTACCGATACTTGCTTACCTTTATTATTCATAAAACAATTTGCACGAATACAATTTACGAAAGTTATTTCCTCACTCTCTACCTTAACGTTTAAATGAATTTATAATCCCCTTCGGGAATAAGATTAATCACTTAGCAATTCACATGCTAAAATAGAAAAGTAGCACTCCAACCAAATAACACATAAGCATTCATTGTATTGCCTGGAATGATACATGCTTCTACATCCACTGATGCAACCGCATCTTGGACCGTCATATTAAAAGTACGTGCCATAGGTCTACTCGACGATAGTGGTTCAGTAATGGTTAACTTACCACTACTAATAACCCTACTCTCTTCCCTCTCCCATGTTCTTATTCTTCATCTCTTTTGTGGTATTAGGTCATCGCCTCACTACCACCCTCCGCAATAATCACCTTCTCCGGAATGGTTCCATAGGGAAATCTCTGGAACACCATTATTCTACTATAGAGCCAGGGTTTCAGGCCCTGCTCAAACCTACGATCCTTCCTCTCCTCAATGTTTACTTGGTGTGGAGCAACCCTTGCTAATTCATTGAATTTGGCCGCGTACTGGGGAACCGTCACGTCCCCTAGTTTAAGTTCTAAGAACTTATTCCCCATCCTCCCTTGCATGCTTGTAGGGAAATAATTCTCGAAGAAAACCTTCTGGAATTGTTTCCACGTTACCACGTATGTTCTAGCCCCACCCTGGTGAGCCTTCCACCAACAGTTGGCTTCCCCTTCATCATATAGGTCGCAAAAGAAGTCTTTTGCACCTCTACTATGTTTGAAATATCCAACGCCTTCTCTATTTTGTTTACCTCTATATGGGCCTCTATTGGGTCCGTTGTTCCTCTGAACTCCGACAGACCTACGCTTTTAAACTCTTTAAAGGTAGTCGTTCTGGCTACCCTACGTTCCGCGAGTACTCTACTCCTAGTTTGGCTAAATGCAGCCGTTAATAAATAGAACTCTTGCATAGGATTGTTTTGACCCCCTTGATTATCATTAAGTGATTCCGCTTCCTGATTACGCTGTCTTCTCTTTGGCGGCATTTTCAGATTAACTAATTAAAATTTCCTTATTATCTATTTACTTACTTCGTTATTATTCGCCACATAACAACTTGCACCATAACAAAGCATATTAAATGAAAACTTCATTATATTCATATGTTTCTTCTTAGTTTGAAACTATTTACAATTTATTCTCCATAGCCAAAAGCTATTAAAGTTCTATCCTGAATTTCGAACTTCATAAAAGTTTGGATTTACAAAAAGACTACCCTTTTACATAAAAGAGGGTTTTACATCATTATACACATATTTATAACTCTAGACTTTTAATAACGCATAACATCATCCTCGTGTTTCTCATTTGCTAACTTCGCTACAGTATCCCGACTAATTGTATGTCGAGTTTGTCCTGACTCCATGGGAAGATTAGCAACTTTCAGCATGAAATACTTATGAGCCACTAGTTCTTTACGAAGTTCATCGACCTCCTTCTTAAAATCCCTAGCCTTATTTATCATGAGCACCTTCTCATCATGCTCTGACTCAAAATCTGCTTCTGTAGACTCCTTCGCGACATAAAGAGCTCTAATCTCTTCATTCTGATTCTGCACAACTGTACTTAGTTGCGCATTCTTGTCAAGCTCTGCCAGATACAATGATATCATTATATCTGGAGGTGATGACTCTGGTGTAGGTACCACCGTACCAACCGACTTTACCACCATTCCCTCCTCTACATCATTCATCATATGAAGATATGATGCCATATCCATCTCTCCCTCGGAGTGGTCTTCCTCAGAAAAATACTCCACTGTCTCCAACTCCTCTAGAATCACCAAGGGTACCTCCGTCACTGGCATGGGTACATGCTTTACTCTGTTCACAAGCTCTTCGCTCCCCACGTGTATATCTCTATACATCAAGCTTTTGATCGACATCCTACAATAACACATAACATGCTGATTAGTACATAACACACAATAGTATAAGCACCAATCACATTTAATTTATTTAGGGTTATTTTCCATCTTTTAAATCTTTCGGTACTGAGTTTCCTCAATACCTTATTAACTCGTTTGACTCAATTAATATTCGAGTTTACTTCCTTCGGATTTCTCTTCCTTAACGAGGTTATTAGCCTAAGGTTCTTCCCCCCTTAAGTTTTATAACCTAATGCTCTGATATTTTCCTGTGACACCCCCAAATTTGGGTCTCTTCCAACCCGACAGATGGTGCTACACGGTACTACCATTCATTCATTCATTTAATTGTACAGTCTCAAAAGGACTAATATATCTCTTATATATTTGAAATAATATTACATTCCCCAAGGTCTTTATAACCCATTCGTTTGTTCTTATTATAATATCAAATATATTACAATCATTCATCTATACTATTACATAAGAACTCTAAGGGTTCGTCTTCGCTTTGCCCTTGTCTTTACCTGAGCCTTCAGTCCACTAGATCTTAGTTGTGTTCATATGGTTCAAGCAAGAGTGAGCATGAGTAGCTCAGTAAGTACTACAATTCTAATAAACACCATGCTTGAAACATAGAACTCATATACCTTCAATAACTGAACAATAGTTACGAAGTACTATCGATAATTCAAATTAGCACTTCTTTTTATTCCAAACATTTTCCAACAACAATATTTAGTAGAATATCAACTAAGGCTCGAGACCATGAGTTGTTCATAATTTCTTTTGAAAAGGATAACCCGACACTAAGTCCGTAAGTCCGACATAGCTTACGAGCACTTCTGGGTGTTCAGCCCAATGTACTCTATGTTGATCAACACTACATCCATTAAACGTGTATACGTTTAAGTTGTGACAACCTCACGTGCCTGTCGTTAAACAACAAAAACATTTTTAGCATACTTGGTCTTCGATTGAAAACCATACCAATATAACTCGATAAACATTAATCATGCTTGACAAAATCATAATATAAGTCTTGCCGAAAGAATTGGCTTTAGACTTCAACATTCAAGACTTCATGCGAAAGAATACATGAATTACAAAGCTTGCCCAGAATGAATTGGAACAAGGGTTTAGAATACTTGCCTTCAGCGTTTGATTACTGATTATCACACGTACACTTTAAGTCTCTAAGTCTCTACAATACATGATCATATAATATACCACATTAGGTCTTATATAATCAAGTAAGTATACAATTATATCTTACCCTTCATCTCAATCTAAATTCTAACTTAGATATGTTATTATGGTTTCTGACTTTTCATTACGTCATTCACATTACGTTCACGTTCAATTGATTATTAACTCTAATAATCATACATTACATGTCTAACAATGTCTTAACAATGTCATATCAACCCCTTAATTCATTACCTATGAGTTCTCTTTCATTCTATACTTGTAAACATTCTTCTCTAGCAATTTCTTATGACGGGCGCCGCGGCGCCACCCATAGCTCTCCTTCTCACGCCGCAGCGCGAGTTTGCAGTAGGCAACGACACTATGACGACACTGCAGCACCACCCTTTTGGCCTTGGGTTGGCACCGCGGCTCCAACTCTGTGCCATAGAAAATTTACAGGTTTCGAAATTTTTGTGAAACTCCCGGATGCATAACTTCTTCGTTACAAGTCCGAATTGGCTCGTTCAACAGCATGCGGCTCACAATTTACGTACTCTACATGTTCATTCAAGAATTTTATCTATTCGTCTTCGTTTGCTAAAATTTCACCTATTAGTCCATTTTTAACGAAAACGATAAACGTTCGTGAACGTTCAACGCTCGTTTCTTCGTTCTAAGTCAGAATCCGGTCATTTTCGAGTCTGCCACTCTTTAATGCCAAATATGACTTGTCTCCAATGAAAGCTAACGTTTTTGACTTCAAACATAAAATATAACTTCCATTCCGAGAATTTCACGAATTCGACGATAATCGTCCAATCGTGTGAATTCCGGCAAAGCTTCATTACTTAAGATTTGTTCTTCGTTTCAAAAGGATTTATTCCCTCATATTAACATCTTGACATACATACTTCATTAACTTATAAACATAATAAGTTATTACTTATTCTTTGTGAGTTTATAACTTATAAAAGTATAACCTCCTTATGAATTTACTTTGCATGACTTTATCATAGCTTAAATCTTTTAACCATCAGCCTTGCTTCTTATTATCATACAACCTTATTATTACAACATAAGACAAGTTCCTAAAAATTATTCCTTATTTCACAACTTATATGATTACAATTAGCTTATTCATGACTTAAACGGCTTAAATCCTTTAATTAATCATTCATATCATTCCTTAGTATACATGTTCTACCACTACCCCCTTCTCTAACAATTGAAGAGAAAGAGAATTATGGTTTAAGTTCTTACCTATGAAGATCACTTGCCTAAGCTTTAATCCCTTCTTGCTTCTTGAATTCTCAAAGGCTAACTTGTTCTAGCTTTTGTAACTTTTTCTCTCTAACCAATAAGCTATAAGTTATTGGATAAAAAACTAACAACCAACAAATGAGCTAGCACCTCCTATAATGGTGATAAGGCCACTCCACCTCCTTAATCACCTCCTTACTATTCATTACCTAGACATTAAGTTAACTTGGCCTCCTCATTTACTTAATTCTTAAGTATACTTGCTTAGCACATAGCTTATCCTTTACTTGCTCATCACAACACTTAGCCATTAAGTTACTTGGTCATCACATAAAAGCACTTTACTTGCTCATCACACATAAGCACTTTACTTAGCTTTTAAGTTACTTAGCTTATCCTTTGCTTATCCCTTAAGTCTAGTTGCTCATCACACTTAATTCTTGGTCACCAATTCACCCATGTGATCATGGGTTGACCCATGGATCTTCCTAATTCATTGGATTCTTACTTTGGGCTTAAGGTTTAATTAACCTAACTTATACATTGGGCTTGAAATTAAACAAACACTTGGGCTTGTTCATTAAGTTACATTGGACTTAACATTACAAATATTTGGGCTTTACATTAATTCTTATTGGGCTTTATTGTTATCCCAATTGGACATTACAATTTCCTACACAATTCAACCAATTCATTACATATGGCTTAAAGCCTTATAACGTATAATTTACGTATTAATCTCATATTCTAACTCGTATATTTATTCAACATATCATCTTTCATACATACTCGTATAACACCTCGTATCATACTCGTATTCATTACCTCGTACAATACCTACGCATTATACTTATGAGCCACTAGTTCTTTACGAAGTTCATCGACCTCCTTCTTAAAATCCCTAGCCTTATTTATCATGAGCACCTTCTCATCATGCTCTGACTCAAAATCTGCTTCTACAGACTCCTTCGCGACATAAAGAGCACTAATCTCTTCATTCTGATTCTGCACAACTGTACTTAGTTGCGCATTCTTGTCAAGCTCTGCCAGATACAATGATATCATTGTATCTGGAGGTGATGACTCTGATGTAGGTACCACCGTACCAACCGACTTTACCACCATTCCCTCCTCTACATCATTCATCATATGAAGATATGATGCCATATACATCTCTCCCTCGGAGTAGTCTTCCTCAGAAAAATACTCCACTGTCTCCAACTCCTCTAGAATCACTAAGGGTACCTCCGTCACTGGCATGGGTACATGCTTTACTCTGTTCACAAGCTCTTCGCTCCCCACGTGTATATCTCTATACATCAAGCTTTTGATCGACACCCTACAATAACACATAACATGCTGATTAGTACATAACACACAATAGTATAAGCATCAATCACATTTAATTTATTTAGGGTTATTTTCCATCTTCTAAATCTTTCGGTACTGAGTTTTCTCAATACCTTATTAACTCGTTTGACTCAATTAATATTCGAGTTTACTTCCTTCGGATTTCTCTTCCTTAACGAGGTTATTAGCCTAAGGTTCTTCCCCCCTTAAGTTTTATAACCTAATGCTCTGATATTTTCCTGTGACACCCCCAAATTTGGGTCTCTTCCAACCCGACAGATGGTGCTACACGGTACTACCATTCATTCATTCATTTAATTGTACAGTCTCAAAAGGACTAATATATCTCTTATATATTTGAAATAATATTACATTCCCCAAGGTCTTTATAACCCATTCGTTTGTTCTTGTTATAATATCAAATATATTACAATCATTCATCTATACTATTACATAAGAACTCTAAGGGTTCGTCTTCACTTTGCCCTTGTCTTTGCCTGAGCCTTCAGTTCACTAGATCTTAGTTGTGTTCAAATGGTTCAAGAAAGAGTGAGCATGACTAGCTCAGTATGTACTACAATTCTAATAAACACCATGCTTGAAACATAGAACTCATATACCTTCAATAACTGAACAATAGTTACGAAGTACTATCGATAATTCAAATTAGCACTTCTTTTTATTCAAAACATTTTCCAACAACAATATTTAGTAGAATATCAACTAAGGCTCGAGACCATGAGTTGTTCATAATTTCTTTTGAAAAGGATAACCCGGCACTAAGTCCGTAAGTCCGACATAGCTTACGAGCACTTTGGGTGTTCAGCCCATAGTACTCTATGTTGATCAATACTACATCCATTAAACGTGTATACGTTTAAGTTGTGACAACCTCACGTGCCTGTCGTTAAACAACAAAAACATTTTTAGCATACTTGGTCTTCGATTGAAAACCATACCAATATAACTCGATAAACATTAATCATGCTTGACAAAATCATAATATAAGTCTTGCCGAAAGAATTGGCTTTAGACTTCATCATTCAAGATTTCATGCGAAAGAATACATGAATTACAAAGCTTGCCCAGAATGAACTGGAACAATGGTTTAGAATACTTGCCTTCAACGTTTGATTACTGATTATCACACGTACACTTTAAGTCTCTACAATACATGATAATATAATATACCACATTAGGTCTTATATAATCAAGTAAGTATACAATTATATCTTACCCTTCATCTCAATCTAAATTCTGACTTAGATCTGTTATTATGGTTTCTGACTTTTCATTACGTCATTCACATTACGTTCACGTTCAATTGATTATTAACTCTAATCATCATACATTACATGTCTAACAATGTCTTAACAATGTCATATCAACCGCTTAATTCATTACCTATGAGTTCTCTTTCATTCTATACTTGTAAACATTCTTCTCTAGCAATTTCTTATGACGGGCGCCGCGGCGCCACCCATAGCTCTCCTTCTCACGCCGCAGCGCGAGTTTGCAGTAGGCAACGATACTATGACGGCACTACAGCACCACCCTTTTGGCCTTGGGTTGGCACCGCGGCTCCAACTTTGTGCCATAGAAAATTTACAGGTTTCGAAATTTTTGTGAAACTCCCGGATGCATAACTTCTTCGTTACAAGTCCGAATTGGCTCGTTCAACAGCATGCGGCTCACAATTTACGTACTCTACATGTTCATTCAAGAATTTTATCTATTCGTCTTCTTTTGCTAAAATTTCACCTATTAGTCCATTTTTAACGAAAACGATAAACGTTCGTGAACGTTCAACGCTCGTTTCTTCGTTCTAAGTCAGAATCCGGTCATTTTCGAGTCCGCCACTCTTTAATGCCAAATATGACTTGTCTCCAATGAAAGCCAACGTTTTTGACTTCAAACATAAAATATAACTTCCATTCCGAGAATTTCACGAATTCGACGATAATCGTCCAATCGTGTGAATTCCGGCAAAGCTTCATTACTTAAGATTTGTTCTTCGTTTCAAAAGGATTTATTCCCTCATATTAACATCTTGACATACATACTTCATTAACTTATAAACATAATAAGTTATTACTTATTCTTTGTGAGTTTATAACTTATAAAAGTATAACCTCCTTATGAATTTACTTTGCATGACTTTATCATAGCTTAAATCTTTTAACCATCATCCTTGCTTCTTATTATCATACAACCTTATTATTACAACATAAGACAAGTTCCTACAAATTCTTCCTTATTTCACAACTTATATGATTACAATTAGCTTATTCATGACTTAAACGGCTTAAATCCTTTAATTAATCATTCATATCATTCCTTAGTATACATGTCCTACCACTACCCCCTTTCTCTAACAATTGAAAAGAAAGAGAATTATGGTTTAAGTTCTTACCTATGAAGATCACTTGCCTAAGCTTTAATCCCTTCTTGCTTCTTGAATTCTCAAAGGCTAACTTGTTCTAGCTTTTGTAACTTTTTCTCTCTAACCAATAAGCTATAAGTTATTGGATAAAAAACTAACAACCAACAAATGAGCTAGCAAGCTTCCTATTTATAGGAAAGTCAAAGTTAGGGTATAATGGTGATAAGGCCACTCCACCTCCTTAATCACCTCCTTACTATTCATTACCTAGACATTAAGTTAACTTGGCCTCCTCATTTACTTAATTCTTAAGTATACTTGCTTAGCACGTAGCTTATCCTTTACTTTCTCATCACAACACTTAGCCATTAAGTTACTTGGTCATCACATAAAAGGACTTTACTTGCTCATCACACATAAGCACTTTACTTAGCTTTTAAGTTACTTAGCTTATCCTTTGCTTATCCCTTAAGTCTAGTTGCTCATCACACTTAATTCTTGGTCACCAATTAACCCATGTGATCATGGGTTGACCCATGGATCCTCCTAATTCATTTGATTCTTACTTTGGGCTTAAGGTTTAATTAACCTAACTTATACATTGGGCTGGAAATTAAACAAACACTTGGGCTTGTTCATTAAGTTACATTGGACTTAACATTACAAATATTTGGGCTTTACACTAATTCTTATTGGGCTTTATTGTTATCCCAATTGGACATTACAATTTCCTACACAATTCAACCAATTCATTACATATGGCTTCAAGCCTTATAACGTATAATTTACGTATTAATCTCATATTCTAACTCGTATATTTATTCAACATATCATCCTTCATACATACTCGTATAACACCTCGTATCATACTCGTATTCATTACCTCGTACAATACCTACGCATTATACTTATGAGCCACTAGTTCTTTACGAAGTTCATCGACCTCCTTCTTAAAATCCCTAGCCTTATTTATCATGAGCACCTTCTCATCATGCTCTGACTCAAAATCTGCTTCTGCAGACTCTTTCGCGACATAAAGAGCACTAATCTCTTCATTCTGATTCTGCACAACTGTACTTAGTTGCGCATTCTTGTCAAGCTCTGCCAGATACAATGACATCATTGTATCTGGAGGTGATGACTCTGGTGTAGGTACCACCGTACCAACCGACTTTACCTCCATTCCCTCCTCTACATCATTCATCATATGAAGATATGATGCCATATCCATCTCTCCCTCGGAGTAGTCTTCCTCAGAAAAATACTCCACTGTCTCCAACTCCTCTAGAATCACTAAGGGTACCTCCGTCACTGGCATGGGTACATGCTTTACTCTGTTCACAAGCTCTTCGCTCCCCACGTGTATATCTCTATACATCAAGCTTTTGATCGACATCCTACAATAACACATAACATGCTGATTAGTACATAACACACAATAGTATAAGCACCAATCACATTTAATTTATTTAGGGTTATTTTCCATCTTTTAAATCTTTCGGTACTGAGTTTCCTCAATACCTTATTAACTCGTTTGACTCAATTAATATTCGAGTTTACTTCCTTCGGATTTCTCTTCCTTAACGAGGTTATTAGCCTAAGGTTCTTCCCCCCTTAAGTTTTATAACCTAATGCTCTGATATTTACCCGTGACACCCCCAAATTTGGGTCTCTTCCAACCCGACAGATGGTGCTACACGATACTACCATTCATTCATTCATTTAATTGTATAGTCTCAAAAGGACTAATGTATCTCTTATATATTTGAAATAATATTACATTCCCCAAGGTCTTTATAACCCATTCGTTTGTTCTTGTTATAATATCAAATACATTACAATCATTCATCTATACTATTACATAAAAACTCTAAGGGTTCGTCTTCGCTTTGCCCTTGTCTTTGCCTGAGCCTTCAGTCCGCTAGATCTTAGTTGTGTTCATATGGTTCAAGCAAGAGTGAGCATGACTAGCTCAGTAAGTACTACAATTCTAATAAACACCATGCTTGAAACATAGAACTCATATACCTTCAATAACTGAACAATAGTTACGAAGTACTATCGATAATTCAAATTAGCACTTCTTTTTATTCAAAACATTTTCCAAAAACAATATTTAGTAGAATATCAACTAAGGCTCGAGACCATGAGTTGTTCATAATTTCTTTTGAAAAGGATAACCCGACACTAAGTCCGTAAGTCCGACATAGCTTACGAGCACTTCTGGGTGTTCAACCCATAGTACTCTATGTTGATCAACACTACATCCATTAAATGTGTATACGTTTAAGTTGTGACAACCTCACGTGCCTGTCGTTAAACAACAAAAACATTTTTAGCATACTTGGTCTTCGATTGAAAACCATACCAATATAACTCGGTAAACATTAATCATGCTTGACAAAATCATAATATAAGTCTTGCCAAAAGAATTGGCTTTAGACTTCATCATTCAAGACTTCATGCGAAAGAATACATGAATTACAAAGCTTGCCCAGATTGAACTGGAACAAGGGTTTAGAATACTTGCCTTCAGCGTTTGATTACTGATTATCACACGTACACTTTAAGTCTCTAAGTCTCTACAATACATGATCATATAATATACCACATTAGGTCTTATATAATCAAGTAAGTATACAATTATATCTTACCCTTCATCTCAATCTAAATTCTAACTTAGATCTGTTATTATGGTTTCTGACTTTTCATTACGTCATTCACATTACGTTCACGTTCAATTGATTATTAACTCTAATCATCTTACATTACATGTCTAACAATGTCTTAACAATGTCATATCAACCCCTTAATTCATTACCTATGAGTTCTCTTTCATTCTATACTTGTAAACATTCTTCTCTAGCAATTTCTTATGACAGGCGCCGCGGCGCCACCCATAGCTCTCCTTCTCACGCCGCAGCGCGAGTTTGCAGTAGGCAACGACACTATGACGACACTGCAGCACCACCCTTTTGGACTTGGGTTGGCACCGCTGCTCCAACTCTGTGCCATAGAAAATTTACAGGTTTCGAAAATTTTGTGAAACTCCCGGATGCATAACTTCTTCGTTACAAGTCCGAATTGGCTCGTTCAACAGCATGCGGCTCACAATTTACGTACTCTACATGTTCATTCAAGAATTTTATCTATTCGTCTTCGTTTGCTAAAATTTCACCTATTAGTCCATTTTTAACGAAAACGATAAACGTTCGTGAACGTTCAACGCTCGTTTCTTCGTTCTAAGTCAGAATCCGGTCATTTTCGAGTCCGCCACTCTTTAATGCCAAATATAACTTGTCTCCAGTGAAAGCCAACGTTTTTGACTTCAAACATAAAATACAACTTCCATTCCAAGAATTTCACGAATTCGACGATAATCGTCCAATCGTGTGAATTCCGGCAAAGCTTCATTACTTACGATTTGTTCTTCGTTTCAAAAGGATTTATTCCCTCATATTAACATCTTGACATACATACTTCATTAACTTATAAACATAATAAGTTATTACTTATTCTTTGTGAGTTTATAACTGATAAAAGTATAACCTCCTTATGAATTTACTTTGCATGACTTTATCATAGCTTAAATCTTTTAACCATCATCCTTGCTTCTTATTATCATACAACCTTATTATTACAACATAAGACAAGTTCCTACAAATTCTTCCTTATTTCACAACTTATATGATTACAATTAGCTTATTCATGACTTAAACGGCTTAAATCCTTTAATTAATCATTCATATCATTCCTTAGTATACATGTTCTACCACTACCCCCTTCTCTAACAATTGAAGAGAAAGAGAATTATGGTTTAAGTTCTTACCTATGAAGATCACTTGCCTAAGCTTTAATCCCTTCTTGCTTCTTGAATTCTCAAGGCTAACTTGTTCTAGCTTTTGTAACTTTTTCTCTCTAACCAATAAGCTATAAGTTATTGGATAAAAAACTAACAACCAACAAATGAGCTAGCAAGCTTCCTATTTATAGGAAAGTCTAAGTTAGGGTATAATGGTGATAAGGCCACTCCACCTCCTTAATCACCTCCTTACTATTCATTACCTAGACATTAAGTTAACTTGGCCTCCTCATTTACTTAATTCTTAAGTATACTTGCTTAGCACATAGCTTATCCTTTACTTTCTCATCACAACACTTAGCCATTAAGTTACTTGGTCATCACATAAAAGCACTTTACTTGCTCATCACACATAAGCACTTTACTTAGCTTTTAAGTTACTTAGCTTATCCTTTGCTTATCCCTTAAGTCTAGTTGCTCATCACACTTAATTCTTGGTCACCAATTAACCCATGTGATCATGGGTTGACCCATGGATCCTCCTAATTCATTTGATTCTTACTTTGGGCTTAAGGTTTAATTAACCTAACTTATACATTGGGCTGGAAATTAAACAAACACTTGGGCTTGTTCATTAAGTTACATTGGACTTAACATTACAAATATTTGGGCTTTACACTAATTCTTATTGGGCTTTATTGTTATCCCAATTGGACATTACAATTTCCTACACAATTCAACCAATTCATTACATATGGCTTAAAGCCTTATAACGTATAATTTACGTATTAATCTCATATTCTAACTCGTATATTTATTCAACATATCATCCTTCATACATACTCGTATAACACCTCGTATCATACTCGTATTCATTACCTCGTACAATACCTACGCATTATACTTATGAGCCACTAGTTCTTTACGAAGTTCATCGACCTCCTTCTTAAAATCCCTAGCCTTATTTATCATGAGCACCTTCTCATCATGCTCTGACTCAAAATCTGCTTCTGCAGACTCTTTCGCGACATAAAGAGCACTAATCTCTTCATTCTGATTCTGCACAACTGTACTTAGTTGCGCATTCTTGTCAAGCTCTGCCAGATACAATGACATCATTGTATCTGGAGGTGATGACTCTGGTGTAGGTACCACCGTACCAACCGACTTTACCTCCATTCCCTCCTCTACATCATTCATCATATGAAGATATGATGCCATATCCATCTCTCCCTCGGAGTAGTCTTCCTCAGAAAAATACTCCACTGTCTCCAACTCCTCTAGAATCACTAAGGGTACCTCCGTCACTGGCATGGGTACATGCTTTACTCTGTTCACAAGCTCTTCGCTCCCCACGTGTATATCTCTATACATCAAGCTTTTGATCGACATCCTACAATAACACATAACATGCTGATTAGTACATAACACACAATAGTATAAGCACCAATCACATTTAATTTATTTAGGGTTATTTTACATCTTTTAAAACTTTCGGTACTGAGTTTCCTCAATACCTTATTAACTCGTTTGACTCAATTAATATTCGAGTTTACTTCCTTCGGATTTCTCTTCCTTAACGAGGTTATTAGCCTAAGGTTCTTCCCCCCTTAAGTTTTATAACCTAATGCTCTGATATTTACCTGTGACACCCCCAAATTTGGGTCTCCTCCAACCCGACAGATGGTGCTACACGATACTACCATTCATTCATTCATTTAATTGTATAGTCTCAAAAGGACTAATGTATCTCTTATATATTTGAAATAATATTACATTCCCCAAGGTCTTTATAACCCATTCGTTTGTTCTTGTTATAATATCAAATACATTACAATCATTCATCTATACTATTACATAAGAACTCTAAGGGTTCGTCTTCGCTTTGCCCTTGTCTTTGCCTGAGCCTTCAGTCCGCTAGATCTTAGTTGTGTTCATATGGTTCAAGCAAGAGTGAGCATGACTAGCTCAGTAAGTACTACAATTCTAATAAACACCATGCTTGAAACATAGAACTCATATACCTTCAATAACTGAACAATAGTTACGAAGTACTATCGATAATTCAAATTAGCACTTCTTTTTATTCAAAACATTTTCCAAAAACAATATTTAGTAGAATATCAACTAAGGCTCGAGACCATTGTTGTTCATAATTTCTTTTGGAAAGGATAACCCGACACTAAGTCCGTAAGTCCGACATAGCTTACGAGCACTTCTGGGTGTTCAACCCATAGTACTCTATGTTGATCAACACTACATCCATTAAATGTGTATACGTTTAAGTTGTGACAACCTCACGTGCCTGTCGTTAAACAACAAAACATTTTTAGCATACTTGGTCTTCGATTGAAAACCATACCAATATAACTCGGTAAACATTAATCATGCTTGACAAAATCATAATATAAGTCTTGCCAAAAGAATTGGCTTTAGACTTCATCATTCAAGACTTCATGCGAAAGAATACATGAATTACAAAGCTTGCCCAGATTGAACTGGAACAAGGGTTTAGAATACTTGCCTTCAGCGTTTGATTACTGATTATCACACGTACACTTTAAGTCTCTAAGTCTCTACAATACATGATCATATAATATACCACATTAGGTCTTATATAATCAAGTAAGTATACAATTATATCTTACCCTTCATCTCAATCTAAATTCTAACTTAGATCTGTTATTATGGTTTCTGACTTTTCATTACGTCATTCACATTACGTTCACGTTCAATTGATTATTAACTCTAATCATCTTACATTACATGTCTAACAATGTCTTAACAATGTCATATCAACCCCTTAATTCATTACCTATGAGTTCTCTTTCATTCTATACTTGTAAACATTCTTCTCTAGCAATTTCTTATGACAGGCGCCGCGGCGCCACCCATAGCTCTCCTTCTCACACCGCAGCGCGAGTTTGCAGTAGGCAACGACACTATGACGACACTGCAGCACCACCCTTTTGGACTTGGGTTGGCACCGCTGCTCCAACTCTGTGCCATAGAAAATTTATAGGTTTCGAAAATTTTGTGAAACTCCCGGATGCATAACTTCTTCGTTACAAGTCCGAATTGGCTCGTTCAACAGCATGCGGCTCACAATTTACGTACTCTACATGTTCATTCAAGAATTTTATCTATTCGTCTTCGTTTGCTAAAATTTCACCTGTTAGTCCATTTTTAACGAAAACGATAAACGTTCGTGAACGTTCAACGCTCGTTTCTTCGTTCTAAGTCAGAATCCGGTCATTTTCGAGTCCGCCACTCTTTAATGCCAAATATAACTTGTCTCCAGTGAAAGCCAACGTTTTTGACTTCAAACATAAAATACAACTTCCATTCCAAGAATTTCACGAATTCGACGATAATCGTCCAATCGTGTGAATTCCGGCAAAGCTTCATTACTTACGATTTGTTCTTCGTTTCAAAAGGATTTATTCCCTCATATTAACATCTTGACATACATACTTCATTAACTTATAAACATAATAAGTTATTATTTATTCTTTGTGAGTTTATAACTTATAAAAGTATAACCTCCTTATGAATTTACTTTGCATGACTTTATCATAGCTTAAATCTTTTAACCATCATCCTTGCTTCTTATTATCATACAACCTTATTATTACAACATAAGACAAGTTCCTACAAATTCTTCCTTATTTCACAACTTATATGATTACAATTAGCTTATTCATGACTTAAACGGCTTAAATCCTTTAATTAATCATTCATATCATTCCTTAGTATACATGTTCTACCACTACCCCCTTCTCTAACAATTGAAAAGAAAGAGAATTATGGTTTAAGTTCTTACCTATGAAGATCACTTGCCTAAGCTTTAATCCCTTCTTGCTTCTTGAATTCTCAAAGGCTAACTTGTTCTAGCTTTTGTAACTTTTTCTCTCTAACCAATAAGCTATAAGTTATTGGATAAAAAACTAACAACCAACAAATGAGCTAGCAAGCTTCCTATTTATAGGAAAGTCTAAGTTAGGGTATAATGGTGATAAGGCCACTCCACCTCCTTAATCACCTCCTTACTATTTTTACCTAGACATTAAGTTAACTTGGCCTCCTCATTTACTTAATTCTTAAGTATACTTGCTTAGCACGTAGCTTATCCTTTACTTTCTCATCACAACACTTAGCCATTAAGTTACTTGGTCATCACATAAAAGGACTTTACTTGCTCATCACACATAAGCACTTTACTTAGCTTTTAAGTTACTTAGCTTATCCTTTGCTTATCCCTTAAGTCTAGTTGCTCATCACACTTAATTCTTGGTCACCAATTAACCCATGTGATCATGGGTTGACCCATGGATCCTCCTAATTCATTTGATTCTTACTTTGGGCTTAAGGTTTAATTAACCTAACTTATACATTGGGCTGGAAATTAAACAAACACTTGGGCTTGTTCATTAAGTTACATTGGACTTAACATTACAAATATTTGGCCTTTACACTAATTCTTATTGGGCTTTATTGTTATCCCAATTGGACATTACAATTTCCTACACAATTCAACCAATTCATTACATATGGCTTAAAGCCTTATAACGTATAATTTACGTATTAATCTCATATTCTAACTCGTATATTTATTCAACATATCATCCTTCATACATACTCGTATAACACCTCGTATCATACTCGTATTCATTACCTCGTACAAATTTCATTATCAAGGATATTCCACAAATTTCATGGAGTATAGAAGTCAAAACTTAACCAATTGAGTACAATAAAGAATAGAATAACAAAAGAAATCACCATGCATGCGATAGACCGCACAAACAGGTTATTCCAACAGAATAATAAATAATGGAACCAGGTCCGGCGTAAACGCACAGACAGAATATTCCGACAGAATAATAAATAATGGAACCAGGTCCGTGTAAAACACACAGACAGGATATTCCGACAGAATAATAAATAATTGAACCAGGTCCGGTGTAAAACACACAGACATGATGTTCCAACAGAATAATGATAAAAACGAAACCAGGTCCGGTGTAAAACACACAGACAGGATGTTCCAACAGAATAATAATAAAAACGGAACCAGGTCCGGTGTAAAACACACAGATAGGATGTTCCAACAGAATAATAGAAGAATGTCACCAAGTATAGGGTAGACCACGTATACAGGTTATTCCAACAGAATAATAAGAAATGGAATAACAACAGTTCTCTTCATGAATAAGAAAGAATAACACCCTTACCGTTTTAAAGACGAGCTGAAATAAGGAAGTAGTTAAGTAGCAGAATACTCTTCTTCTCTCTCTCTATAGTTTCTCTCTATAGTTTCTCTCTCTAGAGTTCAGTGAATTCGTAAGAAATAATGAAGGAATAAGCTGCTATTTATAGAAAAATAGAATGCATAGTAACTAATCCATGAACGGTCCAGATTGATTACTTTAATCTGACGGTCCATATTTAAAGAAAAATCTTTTAAATAAAATATAATATATTCTATTTATAGAATAACTTTAATAAAGTATTCTGTTTATATAAAAAGATGTTTCTGTTTTATTACGTTAATAATACGAATAAAACAAAGCGTCATTATCGCTAAATAATTCATATTATTAACTGACAATAATTGAATCAAACTGAGTGACTTCTCACATAAGCATTAATAATCAATACTGTGTGCTACTATGCAACCACACGTATTACTGTACTTTTACTACCGAGTAGTTCAACAGTAACAATGGTAAAATTTCCGCCGTTATTTTTAATAAAATATTTTTGTCATTTTCTCAATCCGACAATAATTCCGTTGTGGGTCCACCAATGATTGTGTCGTTGTACGAATATTCCCTGTTAAAACGAATATTCTCCGACCAATCAAATATTATATAACAACTTGCGTACTTTGCAAAATTTATAAATATTACCCACAACTATAACATTATATCAAATTAACTCCATAATATTCAAAAATGATATTTATAGAAAATTCTTCTTTATTTATAAAAGTTGGGGTCTTACAACCTCCCCTTCTTATGAAATTTCGCCCTCGAAATTAGGGTACGTACCTGGTATGTCGAAGAAGTAAGGATACCTTGATTTCATTTCAGATTCTAACTCCCAAGTCATTTCCTCAACATCGTGGTTTCTCCACAAAACTTTGACTTGAGGTATAACCTTGGAGCGTAGAATATGTTCCTTCTTATCCAAGATTTGAACAGGACTTCTTCATACGTCAAATCTTCCGCTATTTCGTCCGGTTCTAACTCAATAATGTGGTTCGGGTCTTCCACATATTTGCGTAACATGGATATGTGAAAAACGTTATGAACACGAGACATACTTGGCGGTAAAGCGAGTCTATAAGCCACAGTTCCTACTCGATCGAGGATTAAAAATGGACCGATGAATCGAGGATTGAGCTTTCCTCTCTTTTCAAATCTCGTAACTCCTTTCCATGGAGCAACACGTAAGAACACATGATCTCCTACATCAAATTCCATGTCCTTTCGATGAAGATCAGCATAACTCTTTTGTCGATCTTGTGAGGTTTTATACGTTGTCGGATCGTTTTGAATCTTTTCTGTAGTCATACGTACCAACTCTGGTCCCAACAACGTGCTTCATTCACCCACCTCATCCCAGCATACTGGAGAACGACATTTTCTTCCATACAATGCTTTGAATGGAGCCATGCCAATACTTGCTTGATAACTGTTGTTGTAGGAAAACTCCACCAATGGTAAGAACTTGTCCCAACTTCCCTTGAAGTCAAAGACACAGAGTCTTAATAGATCTTCAAGAGTTTGAATAGTCCTCTCTGATTGTCCGTCCGTCTGAGGATGATATGCTGAACTAAATCGTAACTCCGTGCCCATAACTTTTTATAAACTAACCCAAAATCGTGAAGTGAATCTTGGGTCTCGGTCAGAAACTATGGATACTGGCATACCATGCAGTCTTACAATCTCGTTTATGTACATACGAGCAAGACGTTCAAGTGTATAAGTTTCTCGTATCGATAAGAAATGAGCAGACTTGGTCAATCTATCAACAATGACCCAAATCGCATCAATACCTTGAGAAACCCTTGGAAGACCGGTAACGAAATTCATGGTAATGTGCTCCCACTTCCATTCTGGAATTTCAAGTGGTTGCAATGGACCTTTTGGTACTTGATGATCCGCTTTGACTCGTTGACAAGTTAGACACCTTGAGATAAACAACGCTATCTCTCTCTTCATATTGCTCCACCAAAATGTATGACGAAGATCATGATACATTTTGGTACTTCCAAGATGGATTGCAAACGGTGTGTTGTGCGCCTCCATCATGATTTCATACTTTAAATCAGGGTTGTTAGGAACATAAAGTCTGGAGTTGACTCGAAGTATTCCTTCTTCATCGATTCTTGCTTCCGGCATAGCACCTTCTTGCACTTTCTTCCTCATACGCATCTGCTCCAGGTCTGTAGCTTGAGCAGCTTTAACTTTATTGATTAAAGTCGGTTCTACTCGTATATTCGTCATCATCACATGGGTCCCTGGAGTCTTTAACTCTATCTCCATCCTTTGCAAATCACACAAAATGGGTCTTTGTGTGGACAATATCGCACTCGTACTTGCATATGATCTTCTACTCAATGTGTCAGCTACCACGTCGCTTTTTCCAGGATGATATTGAATGTATGATCATAATCTTTCAATAGTTCAAGCCAACGTCGTTGTCGCATGTTGAGTTCTTTTGAGTGAAGAAATATTTGAGGCTTTTATGATCCGTAAGATCTCCACCTTCTCCCCATACAAGTAATGCCTCCAAATTTTAAGTACAAAGACAACAGCTGCCAACTCTAGATCATGAGTAGGATAATTCCTCTCATATTCCTTGAGTTGTCTTGATGCATAGGCTATGACTTTTCCATGTTGCATGAGAACGCATTCCAACCCTTTGCTCGAAGCATCACTGTAGATGACAAATCCCTCCGAGCCAGATGGTATTGTTAGAACAGGTGCTGAAATGAGTCTCCTCTTGAGTTCTTGAAAACTCTGCTCACATTCTTCGCTCCAACCGAACTTTGTATCTTTCCGAGTCAGCTGAGTTAATGGAGTAGCGATCGAGAAAATCCTTCCACCAAATCTCCGATAATAACCAGCTAGACCGAGAAAGCTAACGTACTTCGGTTACTGATTTAGGTTGCTCCCAGCTTTGAATAGCTTCAATCTTTGCCGGTCAACAGATATTCTACGACTTGATACTACGTGCCCAAGGAATGCTACCTCTTCTAGCCAGAACTCGCATTTCTTAACTTGGCATAAAGTTGTATTCACGAAGCTTTTGGAGTACCAGCCTCAAGTGTTGCTCATGATCTTCACGGCTTTTGGAATAAACAAGGATGTCATCGATAAAGACGACCACAAAGTGATCCAAATATTCCTTAATACCCTGTCATCATATCCATGAAGGCAGCAGGAGCATTAGTCAATCCAAAAGACATAACTAAGAATTCATAAAGCCCATACCGAGTTCTGAAAGCGCGTCTTTGGAATATCCTCAGTTCTAACCTTCAGCTGATGATATCCAGAACGAAGATCGATCTTTGAAAAGAATTTGCTCCTTGCAACAGGTCAAACAGGTCATCAATACGTGACAATGGGTACCTATTTTTGATGGAGACATGATTCAACTCCCGATAATCAATACAAAGTCGTATACTCCCATCTTTCTTCTCACGAACAAACAGGAGCACCCCAAGGAGAAGTACTAGACGAATAAAACCAATGTCTAACAATTCCTGCAGTTGGGTCTTTAACTCCTGAAGTTCAATAGGAGCCATTCGATATGGGGGGCTTTTTTTTGGATTAGTTTTGTACCGGGTTCAAGGTCGATACAAAATTCCAATTTCCACGCTCTGTGGGTAGGCCAGGAA
>CM029017.1:101468382-101592474 GCA_016801055.1 Panax notoginseng | reverse complement strand
AAACAATTAATTTATTAAAATAAATAATATTTATTCTACAATAGGGATAAGCCTCCCTAGCGATCAACGACTTTTCAGATAATATAGATTTCAACATTAATCATAAAAGAACCTTTGAGTAAATAGTTACCGTACAATTCAATCCTTCCACCATACAATGTCCCAATTAAATATAAGACATAAAATTACTGTCAAGTCTTATTTTATTTAATTATATGTATTTCGTTCCTTAAATACACAACTCCAAATAATGCAAATTAGAAATTTCTTTCTAATTTCATTCTGCTTTGGCCAATTACTACTGGGTTGTCATTTATCGAATCACATAGGACATTTCTCTTCTTTTACTAGAAGCGGTAGATTCTTTATTGATCATACATTATCTCCATCTACAACTTATTATATTCAAGCATACCCTTTGATATACCCTAAGGGTTTTAAGGAATAAGTCAAAGTATAACTCATCATACACAAGATACTATGATGATCTGAAGTCCAATGATCACTTGTACTACTATCACTACAGGAATTTCTATTGGCAGGCAGGTAAAACTCCATTAGATATTCCTTAACGAGTCACGTTCAGTTCTTATTCTCTAATAAGTACCTACATACTTGCTTTAGTTTCTCCACACAAATGATCATGAGATCAATCATCCTCATCCAATGAGCAAGCAACGTATATACCAATCTATTCGGATTCACTAATCTCCAATTTAGTAATCCAACGATTGGAAACTATTTTAGTTTTAAGCTTACTAAGAATTTAGATCTCATTAGAATGATCATCATCATTATTCTAAAAGTATTGCTTAAAAATATGGATTTATCACATATTATAAAGCAGCATCATGTAGATAATTAAAAGCCTTTAATAAATTAATATTTTTTATTAATAAATGAATAAGATTGTTACAAAGTATATGCTTTATCATCAAACATGATTGGCTTGTGTGCATACTACTTTCAATATCCCACTTGCACTAAAGTCAATCGTTATGGTATCTCACACCCTTCTTTTCTAAGTGACGATTATCCTGCTGTTGGATAAGCTTTAGTTAATGGATATGGAATGTTGTTCTTGAGAGTCCACTATCTCTATAGTGATTTTCAATCTTTTAATTATTCCTATAATCAAGTGAAAGTGTCACAACACATGTTTAGATCCAAGATGAGACTTAGGAACTATTCCTAGTTCTGTAATGAACTTTTTAATCCAAATAATCAACTTGCAGATTTTACCCATATAACAACATAAACATCGAATTTAAAACATCTAATTTCACTATTTTTTTATAAAACTTCACTTTTTGACACCTTCAGTTAAAATCATCACTGTGATTTTGTTTTTCAACCAAAATAGTTAATTCAAAATACCTTGTTTATGTTTATTCATCATCTTTCAAATTCAATAGTCAATATATATATTATACAGAGAATTAAACCTCAATTTTACTTTAAACTAAACCATATTCATATATATATATTTATACCAATTCACTATAATATGATTTCCTTCACAAAATATATACATAATATGGATTCATCTACTATACTCATATATAAACTTATGAAAAAATTTCATAACAACTAATTATCACATAGAACTATATACAATAAACAATTCCAACTTCACAAAGTTTTTACAGAGAATTTTGGAAAAGAATAAAAACTAGAACTTTAAAGATATTTAAAAGAGTAATATAATACCTTATTTTTTAGAAGATGATAACTTTCCCTTTGATTAGCAAGCTTCATTTTCCCCAATTCTTCTCTCAAAACCTCTTTAGAATTCTCTCAAGTTTTCTCTGTAACTTTCTTCTTCTCTTCTTTTTCTTCTTCTGAGTCTTTCTATCTAACTCTAACTTACGTACTAGCAATATAACGTATAATAATAATAATATAGGTATTAAGTATATAATATAATTATAACTTTAACTGACATCAGTTATATTTTTATTTTAAAACCAAAAGTTATAAGGCTTGTTTGGCTAACTAACTTAAAATTAACCCATTAAATCTTACACCTTGTTTGGTAGCACATATTTAAATTAAAGACTTAAAATGCATTAAGCCTTATTTGGCAAAATTGAATTAACTCCTTTAATTTATTTTAATAACTCCTTTATAGTAAGGTTATTTGTCACACTTTTATTTAATTAAATTTTTAATAATCAATTTAATTAATTCTAGTAACAATTTATTAAATTACTTTAACACATAATTAATTAATACAACATAATTATAATTTTCTTTATAATTATAACTTTATTTAATCAACTAACACATCATTTTAATTACAAATTCAAATTAAAATATTGTTATAATAATTCATTTAATCATTATAAACTCTCTAACTTAATTTATAATTTAAATTAGAATATTATCTCATAATAATTAATTTCTTAACTCGTTAATTATTTATTTAACAAATAATTAACCAATCAAATTAAACCAAATTAAATATTTATTCAACAATAAACACATCCATTAAATATTTATATAATTCAATAAATATTTAAAATTACACTTTAAAATTCTGGATTGTTACACTTTCTCTCTGATTCTCTCTCGATAGAATTCTCTTGTGAGTCGTAGTGAATTGGTGAGAATGAAAGAAGAAATAAGCTTCTATTTATAGAAGATTTCTAGCTTAGCCCTTGCAATATGAAAAGGCAAGTGTCTTAACGACTGGTGATGTGAAAAAAAGTGGTTTGACGCCTGTAATGTGAAACAATAAGTGGTTTGACGCCTTTAATATGAAACAACAAGTGGTTTGACGCCTAATGTGAAACGACAATTGATTTGATGCCTGTAATGTGAAACGACAATTGGTTCGACACCTGTAATGTGAAACGACAAGTGGTTCGACGCCTATAATGTGAAACGACAATTGGTTCGATGTCTGGTAAAGGCAAGTACTATTTGTAACGAATGAGTGGTTTTAGTTGTGATTCTGAGGACATAATCCTTGTAAGGAAGGAATGATGTAACAATCCAGATTTTTATTATAATATTTAAATATTATTGAATTATATAAATATTTAATGGATGTGTTTATTGTTGAATAAGTATTTGTTTAATTGATTTGATATGATTTGATTATTTATTTGTTTAATAAATAATTAATGAGTTAAGGAAAGTAATTATTTTGAAATAGTAATCTAATTTTATTTAATAATTAAGTTAGAGAATTTATAATGATTAAATAAATTATTATATTATGCAATGAATTGTTATTAGAATTAATTAAATTAAGTATGAAAACTTAATTAATTAGAAGTATGACAAATAACTATATTATAAGTGGTTATTAAAATAAATTAAAGTAGTTTTAATTTATTTTGCCAAACAAGGCTTAAGTTTATTAAGTCTCTCAGTTTTAAATTGTTTTGCCAAACAAAGCCTTATGGCTTTTGTTTTTTTTTAATTTTGAATTAATAATAAAACAAATTAAATAAATAAAATATATTTATAATGGATATACGTTTATTATAGTGTAACTGATATATTTAGTATTGGAATTAAGGCCATATCGGTTTCTTTTATTTTACGTATACTTGAGTTATCAGTTTATTTATTTGCTATCCGGAGGAAGAGAGAGTACAGAGAACTTGAGAGAGAATAGAGGGAGAAGCTGAGAAAAAGTCTTGTCAAATAATTTATGTGGTGTCTAACAAGTATTTTTTAAGCAAGAAAAGGTATGTGGCTATAACTTTAATATATGTAAGTATATATGTTTTATGTCATTATGCCTAAGTCTTTGTGTTCTTCACTTATGTATAAAGTTTTTACAAAAATTGTATGTAAACCATGTTTTAGAATTGGTTATGATGTTACATGTATTTGTAAAGATAATTGTTATAACCAGCATATATATATATATATATATATATATATATTTATATATATATATATTTATGACTGTATGCTAATTACGATCAAAAGATAGAAAAGAGTTTTTAGAGTAAAAACATATGAGTATGAACATGTTTTGTATGATAACAAAAATTAGTAGGTGATTGTATGCTATTTATGAAATTGAACGTCATGTATGTTAATTGGGTATGAATTTCAGAGAATCGTACTTTAAAGTAATCAAGTTTGGGTTATTATTGATATTACAGTGTTAAACAAACGTTAACAATGGAGTTTTCTTAAAACAGTGTTTTCACATAATTATGTTTTCTAAGGTAGTCGTTTAATTGTTGGTAATTGTTATATGAATGATTGTTAACGTTTATATGTAGTTTACGATGAAGTTATACTTGTTAATTGGGGTTAATTGTCTTTAAAAATAAAGATAGTAGCTTTGTTATGTTCTTCGTGGTTGGGTTTTGCAAGTTTCGGCGCCCGAGCGCCAAATTTCGCGACCCAACGCCACTAGCTAGCTTATAATTCGCGCCCCAGCGCTAGAGCTCGCACCCCAGCGCTGTAACTCGCGCCCCGGTGCTGGTACTTGCGCCCCGGCGCCACTGATCCGCGCCCCAGCGCCGGATTTGTGGTCTGACTTGGACAGTTTTAACCTCCTATAGTAAAATAGTCATACCTTCCTTATACGAACTTCGATTGAGGTGATTCAAGATGATCCGGAACGAGGACGAGTATACCTACAAGTTTCGTTCTTTAAGTTTTTCAATTTGAGGTCACTAGGATGGGTCAAAATGGTCATCTTTAGGACTATTGTGTTTTCAGAGGCAATCGGAGGGTGTCGGGCATGCACATATGCATGTGTAGTGCTCCAGACCATAAAAGATGATGTCCTAAGTAATAAAACATGAATATTAGTAATTATAATGATGTTTAACATTAATAAATGATGTATTAGATGAGTTATAGAAGCATAGTAAGCATACACAAGAGAGTCAAATCGGGCGTGTGACGAATGAACGTCGAAACGCCGTGCCAAGTGTTAATGAACTTAAAAAGTGTTTCAATTCAATTGAAATGGATATTATAAGATATTGAATGGGTTTAATATAAAACCAATAAGTAGTCCTAGCAAGACTTAAGCACTTGAATGAACTGCAAATATGAAATACAGTGAGATATAAGTTGAAAGTTAACACAATTAAGTTGAACATTGTGTATTTATTAATAGGAAAGATTATGAGACATAGAGTAGAGTTTACATTACAATTACTATGTGTTGTTATGTGACTAATAGTTGATGTGTATGATTATATAATTGTGTAGGGCACGTGAAGTGCAGATAGCTGTAAGCTGTTAAACTGTTATTGGTAAACAACGATCAAGGCAAGTCTTTTGGTTCCTATTTTCTACGTGGACTTGATTAACTGTTTTAAATTGCATGATATATTATGCATGTTGAAATCATGAAATGTTTAAGTCAATATATGACTGCATTGTTTTGGCTACGTAATGATGATTGAGTAAGGAACTCAATTTTTATATTTGCTACGTGAATTAAAAGCATGTATGCCATGTTACGTTAATGAGATGTATATCGAGCATGTTATTATGTGTTATGTGATGCATGAAAACTGTTAGACTTTGCTGGGCTGTCGAGCTCACTCTTGCAAATAACCACTTTTGCAGGTACAAATTTTAAGGTAAAGATACGTGCTATGTGAGTTATAGAGATCTATATTCACGAAGATTACTTATGTTTTATGAGAAATGTATTTCATATTTTGAACGTAACATGTTGTTGAAATGTAAGCTAATGTATATGGATATTTAGTTATGATGTAAGACTTTGTATAGTCATTTTGTTGTAACAATTCATGATATAAGATTGAAGCAATGAGATGTAATGTAATGGTTGCGATTCAGGGCAAGATAGAAGGAAATGTATAAAAGTTTTAAATATTCCGCAATTTTATTAAGTTTAACATCAAATAATGATGTATTACTTAGAGGTTGAATGTATGGTTAACGACCGAAGTCGGGATTTAAATTGTATAGATTTTGGGGTCGTTACAGTTTGTATCAAATCTGTAGGTTATAAACCTTAGGTAGGAGTACCGTAGGCTATAACCTTAGAGAAGAGAGGTGAAGATAATGAACAAATAAACTCAAATAGAGTTTGAACAATAAGGGATTAAAACTTGCGTGAAAGGATTCAAAGAAGAATCTCGCAGAGTTATCAGGAATATGAATGTGGGGTTACCCAACTCCAATAATAAGGATGTAAGGTGATAATAAATAGACAATGTCTATAAAAAGAGAATGATAAAGAAGTTATGAATAGAGAGTTATATTCAAGTATGGTGCAATTGTACTCTTTAGTAGTTAATGTATGGTATCTGGGCTAAACGATTCCTTCATAGAGCGGAGGTATATACGAACTAGCAACTCGGAACCTAGTTTATTGGTTGTTTGTGGGAAACCACTCAGCGTACCATATTGAAACTGTTAGAGACTCGATGTGTACCAAGTGTAGAAATGGACACGTATGATGAGAGTTTAGAACTTGAATAAAATTTTGAGCGATGTAAATGAAGTTAGAAATTCTTAAAGGAAGAATTGTTATATAAACAAAAAGATTCAAAGAAGAATCTTGAAGAGATATAAAGATAAGAAATGGGAGTTTCCTAACTCCAATAACCAAGATAACGAATAATGTTGTAAATGATGAAAAAAAGGAAAGAATAAGGATCGTAAAACAAAACGATCACGAGTTAAGAAAAGAATTTTAAGGGAGATGATTATAGAATAAGATCACGACGTGTTCTGTTTAAGTTATAAAAGAATGATGGTCTGTAATGTTTGAATGATTATAGCTTAATGCTATAAAGATGGTGTACTATGAAATAGTACGAGATAACTCATGAGGAGTTATAGATGATGTGATACGAGAAATTCGTATCGAGCAAAGAGCAAGTTAAAAGAAAGATAGAGTTAGGTGGGATTTCAATTGAGAACTCATGTGATAATCATTGGAATGTTTATGTCGCGCTATTTGCTATATGCCTGTTGAGAAGGTGATTCTTTTCTCATGTGTATAACAGATAGGTAGAGTATAGTTAGAGAATATTATAAGGTTAAGTGCGAGTTCTTAAAACTCATACTTATGGTAGGTTCGTGACTCATAATTATATGGTATGTTTTTGAACCCCTTAGCGAATGGACGCCTATGGTCTGACTAGGATAAGCTCTTAAACTCATATGATTGTGGCAAGTTCCTGAACTCATAATGTGTGGTAAGTTTGATGAACTAGGGTATAATTAAGTGTGAATGGAGTATTGAGGATGATAGGAATAGATAGACCTATTAAGCAATGGATCATTATAGAAAGTGGAGTTGATGGTGGAAGCATAGGTACTCTAATTCTACTAGCTATGCTAGACTTTCGAAATTTATTGACTTCGTGCTGATGTTTACACTTTTATTTTCTTGAAAAACATTGGATCAAATGATGGAACCAATGAGTTTTAGCAAAAATACTGTTATTCGTGTGTCTACGCTAATTGCTTCAGCTAGACAAAAATGATTTGCACTATATTAAAATGTATTTTATATCATTAATGCATTATGTAACCTGGTGCAAAGATGATAAAAATGATGGAGTCATCAATGCAGTATTACCTAGTGTTGGATGTGATCTAAGGATCGTTAGCCCACTATGGTATGATGTAGTATGATAAAATCACCAAATGAAGGAATCCTCAACGGACTGTAAATACAGTGCGGTATCATGACGTCATAAAAAGATTTTTGAGATTTCTTTGAGATATGAGAATACATACGTATGTATGTATATGTATATTTTGGTTTATGTTCGAATTGTTGTAGAGGTCTATGCTATTTGATTCAGCTAGACAAATATTGAAAAATGTTCATGAAATTCAAGAGTTTCTTAAGAAGTTATGCCAAACCAAATTGTTTTGGTGCGTATTCAGATATTGAAAAGTTGAGATGAACAACCCTAATATTAGGGGTTACGCTTAGTTTATACTTTGCGTTAAAATGTTTGTGCACAGTACATTGTACGAAGGATTGATCCCCCTAAGTATGTGGAGTCCTTATAGTCTTATGACTGTTAAATTTAAATTGAAAGATTATTTATAACTATAGACATGGTTCGTGGTCATTAGACCCTCAGTTGAATGCTTGCACTCTAAATTCTGAGATGAACAACTCTTTTATTAGAGGTTACGCTTAGTTTACACTTTGCGCTAAAATGTTTGTGCACAATACATTGTACGAAGGGCTTAACTGTGACAACCGCAAAATAGGTCCATTCCATCCAACCTATTCTGAGTCGCCAAATACATGGTACAGAAAATAACTACAACTTTATTACAACAATTGTCGTGCAAAATATAACAACACATATGCTGTGAGTTTGGATACAAATATATACCAAATGTGACTCATGTCCCAATCGTGGACAACACCTCACAATGATACCTTACATAAAGGTATAGTCAAAGACTATTTTAGAAATTAGAATCTTTGAGAAGTGCTCAAGAAAACCTTCGTACATGGGAGGCCATGCGTCTAGGTTATAATAGATATCATATGGCCACAGAATTATCCTTGGTTGACCCAATAGACCCCAAAGAAAAACGAGAAGTTTACTATCATATTCTTCCCAATGGTGAGTCTTCTCTTGACATATCATTATCTCCACTGTCTCTAATTGAAAATTATACTTCAAACAAATACCAAGATTATATAGGTAGTGCTCGTAAAGATACTCAACAAGTGGATGAGCACAACCCTGTCTTATGATGACACGAGGTTGTATGTCATTAGCCATCTTGTAAGATAGTGGCAAAACACCCTTCCAACGTTGGGTTCGCTTCACCCAAGATGATTCACCAAATATAACTACTAAATGATGACCACCGTTCTATTCCCTTGTTACCCCCGCTCGACCCAGCTACACTCTTATTACCTGAAAGGAATTGTGAAGCAAAAGGGTGAGAACAACTAGATCAGTAAAGAATATCATGACTAAAGATAATTAAATTATCAATAGCCTTCATCAATAATAAATCAGAGATTTAGAACATATGGTAAATGATAAAAAATTTAACCATAGTTGCAGCGGAACGAGCAATCCATTAGAAGAGTCAAATAGACTATAAAGTCTATTATCTTCTCCATGTTAAAAATCCATCAACAATGTTTTATCCCTGTAACATCAATCAACAATTCTGGTCCACAATCATATGAATAACTCATAACCATAACTGTAGTTCTAAATTTCTCTTCTCATCCAGGACGAAGATAATTTTCATCACCTATCTTTACCTGAAATATCAAAGATCATGGTTACACCAAATCACATTTCCTGTTCATAATCATACTAATAACTTCATCTTTGCACTACAGCCAAAGATATTTATTTGTATCACCAGTTGGTCATGTTTATCTCAACATCTGTTCATCTTTGCACTACTGGCCAAAGATATTCAACAACATGTCATCTTTGCACTACGGGCCAAAGATATTCATCAACAATTCATCTTTGTACTACAGGCCAAAGATATTCCTCAACAGTTCATATTTGCACTACGACCAAATATATTCATCAACAGTTCATATTTGCACTACAGGCCAAATATATTAATATCTCAAAGAAATATATAATCATTTCAAAATTTATATAAACAATAATTATAACCATGTTGATCAATTCACCTTTGCACTTAAGTTAAAGATATTCACTTATAAATTCAATGGTCATGATCATACCAGTCAACAATTCAACTTTGCACTACTGGCCAAAGAGAACCCATAGTCATGATCATACCAGAAATTTACCCATCTTTAAACTCAAGTCAAAGAGAAATATCATCATTAGGGTTATAAAAATATTATATATGATAATAAAATCATTATAATCAACATATAGATTTAATCTCAAGAGTAATATTCATAAACCAACTATAATTTGGTCAGAAAAAGAAACCAATTTTGTCGTGAATAGTAACTCGTGAATAGTATCTCATGAATAGTAAACTCGACACAAAAAGGTAGAAATTCCACAATAAAATACATACCAATATTTTGGTATAATGATATTGAAAGAATAATATTTCTTAAGCTTATAAACAATTTATTTTAATTATTTATACTTTACTAAATAATGTATTTAATCATTCTAAAATGCCAAACTCATAAGATTTCATCACCAATAATCAAAAACCCTCATCAAAAACCTGCATATACCTCATATAGGATTCTCAAGCCATAAAATCCTATTTTCTAATTTTCTTACTTCACAAAACATATTTAATTCATTTACTCATAACTAGACCATTTTCATGAAAAATACCAAATCAGTTCCAAAAATATTTCTTTTCTGGGATTTAGCATAATATAGTCCCATAGTGAACATATATTTTTCTCAGAATTTTTAAAAGTTATTTACTATTTTTCATATGGCCAAAACAGCCGAATATTTAGACATTTATCAAAAATTGTACTTTTATCTAAAAATTCTGAAATTCACAGAGTATACTCCTACCATATACATGTACTCCCAATAAAAATTTCATCAATTTTGGAGTTAACCACAAGAAGTTATAAGCGGTTACTTTTAAAATAGTCTTTTCTCATAAAATTCATAACTCTTAATCTATACATCCAAAAATCACCATTTTTGGACACAATCAAGAAAACTCATCAAAATATCATTTCAAATTTTTCCAAAATTTTTGAAGGTCAGAAAAATTACGAAATTGAAAAACATAACAACCCTTAAAATCCCTTACTATCCCTTACTATCCCTTACCTCAAAAGAGCAGTACTTCTGATCGGTATGCAAAACCGAAGGAAACTTGCACTGAATAGCAACTCTCAAAGTATCTAAATACTTACAAAATATGCTTCATAATATAGAGAGAGAAAGAGAGAAAACTTGTTTCTGGTGTGATTTTCAATTCTAACTTAGCCCTCTATTTATAGGAAAATTTTAGTAGGCTTGACCTGCAACCTAATGGCTTTACCTGCTACTATTCCTACTCACCACATTTGAAATATATTTTAGCACATTTCTTCACCAACCACAAGTGGGGCCCACCAATTCTAGAATTTTCCATCAAAATGATAAACTCCGAAAATTTAACAATTTCTGAACCAGTCATCTTATAAAATTCATAATAAATCATACGTTCATTTTTAACGGTTCAAAATTTGTGGGCATATACTCAACTTATATATGTATAACATATCCAAAAATTACCACGATCCAACGGTCAGATTAAAAATTATAACCCCCGCAAAATATCTCAAAAATCCTAATTTTTAATACCTCCATTCCGACAAAAATACTGATAAAAACCTCAACATTAACTCCTTCATTTTTAACCACAAAAATATATCCCTCATTTATATTCACATAAAATAAATATTTCTTTATCATATGAATCAATAATTAATTATTCATAAATAATATTACAAAGTCACAATTATGACAACCAGGCCGTTCCCAGGAAAGAGGGGGCTTTTCAATAAGAAGTTTTCCTTACTGGCGCGCAATTAGGTGACCAAACCTCTCCCTAGACAGAACTTTCTAGACATTGCCAATAATATTATCTAATAATATTATTCAAATAATATGAATTATTGATCTGATAATGGGAAATACGGTGCAGTGACAATTATTGAACAACAATAATATAAAATTTCAACGTAGCAATTATTGAATCAGTAAAATAAAATATTGAACAGTAATTACTGTAACAATTATTGAGTAGTGCCTTCTTACGTAAGAATCAATAATTTCAAAAATACTATGCAATACCGTGTGCTACTGTGCAATAACGCGTATTACTGTATTTTAACCACCGGGTATTCCAACAGTGTTAACGGTAACAACTACGCCGTTATTTCTAAAAACTCAAATTTGTCATTTTCTTCACCCGACAGTTATTCGTTATGGGGCCCACAAATAGCTGCGCCGTCGTACGAATATTTCCCGACAGAAAGAATATTCCACGACCAAACGAATATTCCCCGACAACAATGATTATTTTATAACCACTTGCTTATTTTGAAAAAAATTCATATTTCACCCATAACTTTAAACTTTTATCAATTTAACCATTTACTGAATAGTAATTATAAGAAAAATTGAATACTTTTATTTAATAAAATTCGGGGTCTTACATTAACACCCTAAGTACGGAGGTCCATATAGTCTTATGACTGTTAAATGTTCAAGTCGAGATATACTTGATAACCTGGGGACGTAGTTCAAGGTCTTGTGACCCCTCAGCATGATTGGATAATCTTTTAAAATCTTGAGTTATTCATACTGTTTCCCAATTATTGAGCAATTGTGGAGGATTCATGTTATTCTGAAGTGAATATGGAAAGAAAAGTATTCCTTAGAAAGAAGTAAGTCGTAGAATGCGGCACTGAATGATGAATGTGTTGATTAAGTGAGAAAAGAGATTTTGAAATGAGAAGGGGATGAGTAATCAAAGAAATTTGTGAAACTTTTAATAGAAAAGTTAATAATTATAGAATGATCTTTGTGGAAGAAGTGGTTATAGAACCTAAGGAATGAATATAGTATTAACGTAAAATCTACTTTGATAGATGGAATGAATAAATATTAATTGATAAAATTTCGAGGACGAAATTCTTAAAAGAAAGGGTGAATGTAATATCCCGAGTATTGATGATAGCGATCCTTAGAAAAAGAAATGAATGGGTTAAGATATATAATACTCAAAATATAATTGAGTTCAAGTTAAAGGTATGAAATGAAACCTAGAATTTGTTGAAGTAATAAATGTTGTAGGAAATATAAAACCTATATTTAGATAAAATAATGAAAGATTACTCTGAGTTATTTGTTTAATTTATCTTCGATTCTGGGGACAGAATCTTTGTAAGTAGGGAAGATTGTAACGAATGAGTGATTTTAGTTGTGATTCTGAGGACAGAATCCTTGTAAGGAGGGAATGATGTAATAATCTAGATTTTTATTATAATATTTAAATATTTATTAAATTATATAAATATTTAATGGATGTGTTTATTGTTGAATAAGTATTTGTTTAATTGATTTGATGTGATTTGATTATTTATTTGTTTAATAAATAATTAATGAGTTAAGGAAAGTAATTATTTTGAAATAGTAATCTAATTTTATTTAATAATTAAGTTAGAGAATTTATAATGATTAAATAAATTATTATATTATGCAATGAATTGTTATTAGAATTAATTAAATTAAGTATGAAAACTTAATTAATTAAAAGTGTGACAAATAACTATATTATAAGTGGTTATTAAAATAAATTAAAGTAGTTTTAATTTATTTTGCCAAACAAGGCTTAAGTTTATTAAGTCTCTCAGTTTTAAATTGTTTTGCCAAACAAAGCCTTATGGCTTTTGTTTTTTTTTTAATTTTGAATTAATAATAAAACAAATTAAATACATAAAATATATTTATAATGGATATACGTTTATTATAGTGTAACTGATATATTTAGTATTGGAATTAAGGCCATATCGGTTTCTTTTATTTTACGTATACTTGAGTTATCAGTTTTATTATTTGCTATCCTGAGGAAGAGAGAGTACAGAGAACTTGAGAGAGAATAGAGGGAGAAGCTGAGAGAAAGTCTAAGAATGTCAAATAATTTATGTGGTGTCTAACAAGTATTTTTTAAGCAAGAAAAGGTATGTGGCTATAACTTTAATATATGTAAGTATATATGTTTTACGTCATTATGCCTAAGTCTCTGTGTTCTTCACTTATGTATAAAGTTTTTACAAAAATTGTATGTAAACCATGTTTTAGAATTGGTTATAATGTTACATGTATTTGTAAAGACAATTGCTATAACTAGCATATATATATATATATATATATATATATATATATATATATATGACTGTATGCTAATTACGATCAAAGAAAGAAAAGAGTTTTTAGAGTAAAAACATATGAGTATGAACATGTTTTGTATGATAACAAAAATTAGTAGGTGATTGTATGCTATTTATGAAATTGAACGTCATGTATGTTAATTGGGTATGAATTTCAGAGAATCGTACTTTAAAGTAATCAAGTTTGGGTTATTATTGATATTACAGTGTTAAACAAACGTTAACAATGGAGTTTTCTTAAAACAGTGTTTTCAAAGAATTATGTTTTCTAAGATAGTTGTTTAATTGTTGGTAACTGTTATATGGATGATTGTTAACGTTTATATGTAGTTTACGATGAAGTTATACATGTTAATTGGGGTTAATTGTCTTTAAAAATAAAGACAGTAGCTTTGTTATGTTCTTCGTGGTTGGGTTCTGCAAGTTTCGGTGCCCCAGCGCCAAAATTTAAGCCCCAGGGCCAAATTTCGCGACCCAGCGCCACTGGCTAGCTTATAATTCACGCCCCAGCACTAGAGCTCGTGCCCCAGCGCTGTAACTCGTGCCCCAGCACTGGTACTCGAGCCCCGGCGCCACTGATCAGCGCCCCAGCGCCGGATTTATGGTCTGACTTGGACAGTTTTAACCTCCTATAGTAAAATAGTCATACCTTCCTTATACGAACTTCGATTGAGGTGATTCAAGATGATCCGAAACGAGGACGAGTATACCTACAAGTTTCGTTCTTTAAGTTTTTCAATTTGAGGTCACTAGGATGGGTCAAAATGGTCATCTTTAGGACTATTGTGTTTTCAGAGGCAATCGGAGGGTGTCGGGCATGGACATATGCATGTGTAGTGCTCCAGACCATAAAAGATGATGTCCTAAGTAATAAAACATGAATATTAGTAATTATAATGATGCTTAACATTAATACATGATGTATTAGATGAGTTATAGAAGCATAGTAAGCATACACAAGAGAGTCAAATCGGGCGTGTGACGAATGAACGTCGAAACGCCGTGCCAAGTGTTAATGAACTTAAAAAGTGTTTCAATTCAATTGAAATGGATATTATAAGATATTGAATGGGTTTAATATAAAACCAATAAGTAGTCCTAGCAAGACTTAAGCACTTGAATGAACTGCAAATATGAAATACAGTGAGATATAATTTGAAAGTTAACACAATTAAGTTGAACATTGTGTATTTATTAATAGGAAAGATTATGAGACATAGAGTAGAGTTTACATTACAATTACTATGTGTTGTTATGTGACTAATAGTTGATGTGTATGATTATATAATTGTGTAGGGCACGTGAAGTGCAGATAGCTGTAAGCTGTAAAACTGTTATTGGTAAACAACGATCAAGGAAAGTCTTTCGGTTCCTATTTTCTACGTGGACTTGATTAACTGTTTTAAATTGCATGATATATTATGCATGTTGAAATCAGGAAATGTTTAAGTCAATATATGACTGCATTGTTTTGGCTACGTAATGATGATTGAGTAAGGAACTCAATCTTTATATTTGCTACGTGAATTAAAAGCATGTATGCCATGTTACGTTAATGAGATGTATATCGAGCATGTTATTATGTGTTATGTGATGCATGAAAACTGTTAGACTTTGTTGGACTGTCGAGCTCACTCTTGCAAATAACCACTTTTACAGGTACAAATTTTAAGGTAAAGATACGTGCTATGTGAGTTATAGAGATCTATATTCACGAAGATTACTTATGTTTTATGAGAAATGTATTTCATATTTTGAACGTAACATGTTGTTGAAATGTAAGCTAATGTATATGGATATTTAGTTATGATGTAAGACTTTGTATAGTCATTTTGTTGTAATGATTCATGTTATAAGATTGAAGCAATGAGATGTAATGTAATGGTTGCGATTCAGGGCAAGATAGAAGGAAATGTATAAAAGTTTTAAATATTTCGCAATTTTATTAAGTTTAACATCGAATAATGATGTATTACTTAGAGGTTGAATGTATGGTTAACGACCGAAGTCGGGATTTAAATTGTATAGATTTTGGGGTCGTTACAGTATTGGCGAAAGTGACTCTTACATGATGACATATGGGCCACATAGAATAAACCAAACTTATAACAAACGACTCATAACAAACTTCTTATTTATATCAAAGATTGAATAAATATTTACCACAAATCATTTTATCTTCAATCAACACATTTTTTAATCTTTCAACAATTATTCATCATTAATATTATAACTCACAATATTGACAACCAGATCATTCCCAGGAAAGAGGGGGCTTTACGATAAGGACTTCTCCTTATTGGCGCGTAATTAAGTTACCAAACCCCTTTCTTCGATACAACTTTCTAGACATCATCAATAATGCAAATAATAGTATGAATAACTTTATCGTCTCAACTATTGATTTAATAATATAAAATATTGTGCAGATGATACTGTGACAATAATTGAATCAATAACATGAGATACTATGCAGCAATTACTATAGCAATAATTGAGTATAACTGAGTGACTTATCACGTAAGCATTAATAATCAACACCATGTGTTACAATGCAACCACGCGTATTATTGTACTTTTATCACCGAGTATTTCAACAGTTAACGGTAAAACTTTCACCGTTATGTTTATAAAAAGATAAGTATGTCGTTTTTTAACTCCAACAATAATTCTGTTGTGGGGTCCACCAATGATTGTGACATCGTACGAATATTCCCCGACAAAAAGAATATTTCCCGACCAAACGAATAGTTTATAACAACTTTCTTACTTTGCAAAATTTATAAATATTACCCACAACTATAAAATTATATTAAATCCACACCATAATATTCAAAATGATATTTAGAGAAAAATAATCTTTATTTATGAAAGTTGGGGTCTTACAACCTCCCCTTCTTATGAAAATTCGTCCTCAAAATTGGAGTACGTATCTGGTATGTCAAAGAGGTGAGGATACCTTGATTTCATTTTAGATTCTAACTCCTAGGTCATTTCCTCAACATCGTAGTTTCTCCACAAAACTTTAACTTGAGGTATAACCTTGGAGCATAGAATATGTTCCTTCTTATCTAAGATTTTAACAGGTACCTCTTCATACGTTAAATCTTTCGCTATTTCTTTCGATTCTAACTCAATAATGTGCTTCGGGTCTTCCAAATATTTACGTAATATGGATATGTGAAAAAAGTTATGAACACAAGACATACTTGGCGGTAAGGCGAGTCTATAAGCCACAGTTCCTACTCGATCGAGAATTTCGAATGGGCCAATAAATCAAGGATTGAGCTTTCCTCTCTTTCCAAATCTCGTAACTCCTTTCAATGGAGCAACCCGTAACAACACATGATCTCCAACATTAAATTCCACGTCCTTTCGATGAAGATCAGCATAACTCTTTTGTCGATCTTGTGAGGTTTTTATACGTTATCGGATCATTTAAATCTTTTCTATTGTCATGAATACCAATTCTGGTCCCAACAACGTTATTTCACCCACCTCATCCCAGCATACTGGAGAACGACACTTGCGTCCATACAACGCCTCGAATGGAGCCATGACAATACTTGCTTGATAACTGTTGTTGTAGGAAAATTCCACCAATGGCAAAAACTTATCCCAACTTCCTTTGAAGTCAAGGACACAGAGTCTTAATAGATCTTCAAGAGTTTGAATAGTCCTCTCCGACTGCTTATCCATTTGAGGATGATATGCCGAACTAAATCGTAAATATGTGCCCATAGCTTTTTGTAAACTAACCCAAAATCGTGAAATAAATCTTGGGTCTCGATCAAAAACTATGGATACTGGCATACCATGCAGTCTTACAATCTCATTTATGTAAATACGAGCAAGACGTTCAAGTGAATAAGTTTCTCGTATAGGTATGAAATGAGAAGATTTGGTCAATCTATCAACAATGACCCACATCGCATATATGCCTTGAGAAACCTTGGGAAGACTAGTAACGAAATACATGGTAATGTGCTCTCACTTCCATTCTAGAATTTCAAGTGGTTGTAATTGACCTTTTGGCACTTGATGCTCCGCCTTGACACGTTGACACGTTAAACACCTTGAGATAAACTCTACTATCTCTCTTTTCATATTGCTCCACCAAAATGTATGTTGAATATCATGATACATTTTGGTACTCCCAGGATGGATTGCAAATGGTGTGTTGTGCGCTTTCATCATGATTTTATACTTTAAATCAAGGTCGTTAGAAACACAAAGTCTGGAGTTGACTCGAAGTATTCCTTCTTCATCAATTCTTGCTTCTGGAATAACACATTCTTGCACTTTCTTCTTCATACGCATCAGCTCCAGGTCCATAGCTTGAGCAACTTTAACTTTATCGATTAAATTCGGTTCTACTCATATATTTGTCATCATTACGTGGATCCATGGAGTCTTTATCTCTATCTTCATCCTTTGTAAGTCATACCAAATGGGCCTTTGCGTTGACAATATCATACTCGTACCCGCATATGATCTTCTACTCAATGCGTCAGCTACCACGTTCACTTTTCCAAGATGGTATTGAATGGTATGATCATAATCTTTCAACAGCTCGAGCCAATGTCGTTGTCGCATGTTGAGTTCCTTTTGGGTGAAGAAATATTTGAGGCTTTTATGATTTGTACAGATCTCCACTTTCTCCCCATATAGGTAATGTGTAATACCCCCTTTTTCGAAATAGAAAGAGAGGTTACTAAAAACATAACAAAACTAATGAATTTAATAGCAAGGCTCAAAGCCACAGAAGAATAGTCTTAATATGTGATAAATACCACAAGTCAACCATAATAAATGTGACACCCCCAAAATAGGTATACATCACATATTATGAGTCGTCAAATACATGGTACAGAATACAAATAAAAACTTAAATATACAACATGAGCTGTGAGTTTTAATACAAATATTGTCTTCTAGATAGTATTCAAACTCAAAATAAGTCCTCATTTATTATCACACTATTTCATAGAATAGTGAGGACTACTAATGTAAACATCTGAATCGTCACTCCGTTTCCCGACTAGTCCCAGCTATATTCTCATTTGAAGAGAACAATGAAAGCAAAGGATGAGCTCTACTAGCCCGGTAAAAAATATTATGACTACACTACTAGAAAACAGTAAATAGACAACACTTAAGCCACAACGTTTTTTTATAAAAACGTTGTGGTATTTTTTTTCCACAATGTTTTTAAAAAAAACGTTGTAGATACATATACAAAAATGTTGTCTATTTAAAAGGGCATTTTTTTGTTGTAATTAAATAACGTTTTTTTTAAAACGTTGTCTATGTGATAAAACACGGAGCTTACTTAAAATTAAAAGACTTAAAGTCTTTTTCTCTCCGAGGCTAGCCCGTCTTTGATATTGTCTCTGTGCTCGATCATCGTTCTCCGTGCAGAGCTTCCATCCTTCTCCCAAGTCGGTTCGTTTCTTCACTCAGTTTCAGTCCTTTGTGCTCTCAGTTTTCGCAGAGGTTCGATTATCTCTGTGCTCGATCATCGTTCTCCGTGCAGAGCTTCAGTCCTTCTCCTAAGTCGGTTCGTTCCTTCACTCAGTTTCGTTCCTCTGTGCTCTCAGTTTCGTTTGTTCCTTCACTCTTAGTTTCCTTCATTCTCAGTCCTGGCAGAGGTTTGATTATCTCTGTGCTCGATTGTCTGTGGGTGTACCTTCTCTCTGAGGCCAAAATCTGAGTTTGAAGATAAGTTGTTTTGGGGCTAGGGTTTCATTGTAAGTTCTTCATCTCTTTGGATTTGTTATTGCATGTGTTTATTTTCAACCTATTTACATATAAACGTGTTTGAGGTGCTCCATTTGTTTTGTTATAATGGTTTTTCTGCTTTCATATTGGTAGCATAGTGGTGGCTGCGGTGGCAGCAGTAGTGGTTTCTCTGTCTCCTCCACTAAAATTAGGTTTTAATTTATCACTTGTTAATTTTCCCTAAAATTTAGGTTTTGATTAAATCTAAGTGTTATTGAAGGCTAATTAAATCTAGAGGATTACATTAAGTGTTATTGACTTTACTTTTAGCTCTGAAGTTTAATATCGGGTTATCTTCAAAAATGTCATAGGGTCTGATTTTTGGGCTTCCTCGTCCAACCAATATTTTGTATGAAGACATTCTACAATTTGGTGCCATGTCAAAAATATCAGGCACTTGCATAGTGATGTATATGAGGTATAATTAAATAAATCTTATTTGGCACTGTGAAAGAAAACTGAGTTAACGGTTTTCAATTATTAGGTACTTATATGATGTGTTGAAGAAGACAAATATGTTAAGGATGATTATTTTTGTGGACCCTGCTCGAGTTGGTGCTAAAGGTTGTGGAAGTATTTCTCAAAAAACACATTACATAACATCTCAATTTTCAAGAGCTCATACTGGCATGTATTTCCTGATACCTTACAAGTCCAGGTTAGTACTTATTATATTTAGTTCGATCTGGAATGGTAAATTTCTTTACCTTTTTTGATTAAAACTCTTGATTCTAAAAAACTTGCTGGTTTAACTATAGTGATGTGTTTGGGGCTGATTTTTGCATAGATATCATTGGGTGTTGACCATTGTCAATCTGGACAATAACCATGTGTACTTCATGGATTCCCACAAGTACCATAGAATCGATGAGGAGTGGAAACAAATTGTGAACACGTATGTTATTACAAATTACTTTGTTTTTAAAGTAGTTCAATTGGAAAGTTTTACAATAAAATTTCTTCTAATAAATCGTCTCTTTAATTATGTGCATGATGTTATATGTGTCACCCTCTTGCTCATGTAGTGCCATTAAAGCTTACAATGGGCAAAGCAATAATCAAATACGAAAATCACCACAATGGAGAATCTTGGTGGTATGTCCATAAGATGTTTACTTATATTATTTATTATTTTTATTGATTTATCATGACATAATTACTAATTGTGTTTAGGGAACTCCTGTACAACCAACACACAAGGAGTGCGGGTATTTTGTGATGCGTTTTATGAAGGAGATAGTTGAGGATGGTAGTTTGGACTTTGTAGCCAAGGTTAGTTATTTTTTGTCAGCTTTATTTTTCTATAAACTTCAGTATCTTGCCATACATCAGTAGTAGTTATCTTGCCAGTACCAGCTTTATGTTTAACAGCTTTATGTTTAGCAGTTAGCAGTAGCAGCTTTATGTTTAGTAGTTTAAAATGTTTAGTGTTTAGCAGTTAACTTGTTTAGCAGTTTAAAATGTTTAGCAGTTAACTTGTTTAGTTGTTGTTTAAAATGTTTAGCAGTTAACTTGTTTAGTTGTTGTTTAACTTGTTTAGCAGTTTTCTGTGCCATTATTGATGAGGAGTTAATAACTAAGCAGTTAACTTGTTTAGTTGTTGTTTAGCAGTTAACTTGTTTAGCAGTTTTCTCAACAATTTTCTGTTCATTCTTTTTTTTTCTCTCTCTCTTTTATTTATTGTTTAACAGTTAGATCAATATGTATGAAACAGAGGAAAAACAGGGAAATATGTTGTTTTTTTTAACAGAATATAAATTAGGCTGATTTGATTCCCTTCTAGGTGATCCTGACCTACCTTACACTGATCCAAGATTCCGAGTACAAGGCTTTTAATGTTTTTTAACTGTTTATTACTGATTTTGAAGCAGACAAGAAATGGGTTTTTTTGTTGCCTCGCAGATAGTAATGGAGTATATATTTTGGGTTTCTTGTGATTCCTTCAAATTCCCAAATGTTTATGTTGGTCCTACTTTGGAGTAATGTTTACTTTGTGTGCATAATTAATTTCCTAACTTAAAAATGAAATGCATGTATTGTATCAGCTCCCAATAAAAATGTATTGTTAGCAGTTATTAACTTGCTTAACTTGTTTAGCAGTTAGCAGTTTATAATGTATTGTTGGCATAACATTGTTGAGAAGGATATTTATTCGAGCTTGCTCCTCAAATATAGTAGTATAGCAGTATACCAGCATACCAGCTTAGCAGTATAGCAGTACACCAGGTTGTTCCTCAAATATGTGTTAACATTTTACGTGGTTAGGAATTATGTTAGCAGTATAGCAGTTTGATGCTTGATTGTTCTTAAAAGGGTCTACATCTGGATGTTTAGCAGTTAACTTGTTTAGCAGTTAACAGTTTGATGCTTAATTGTCCATGAAAGCAGTCTATTTGATGCTTAAATGTTTAGCAGTTAACTTGTTTATCTTTTCTTTATAGTTGAATTATTGATCACACTATTGTTGGCATAACATTGTTGAGAAGGATATTTATTCGAGCTTGCTCCTCAAATAGAGCAGTATAGCAGTATAGCAGTACACCAGCTTGCTCCTCAAATATGTGTTAACATTTTACGTGATTAGGAATTATGTTAGGAATTGTGATTTGGTATCTTTGTTGAATACTAAATTTGTTGTTCTTTTATTTCAGTGGGATAAGGCATGTGGATTAACGTACACACAAGAACAAATTGACGAAGTACGAGATGAGTGGGCAACGTACGTGAGCAGCTATATGTAGAGCATCGAGTTAACGGTGAATATGTTAGATGAATGTACGTATTTTGGGAGAACTAGGCTTTTTTGCACATGCTTAGGTCTAAATTTGTTGTTGCACATGCTTAGATAGTGAATTTGAGATGCATATATGGATACATTTTGGTATATATTTTGTGGA
This sequence comes from Panax notoginseng, assembly GCA_016801055.1. Lineage (NCBI taxonomy): Eukaryota > Viridiplantae > Streptophyta > Magnoliopsida > Apiales > Araliaceae > Panax > Panax notoginseng. The sequence goes on along the minus strand of CM029017.1, from coordinate 101,569,971 downwards.
TGTAGTAATTTGAAATTATAAACGAGCGAGATAATTGGGATGTATTTTGAATGGTTGATACATTTTGGCTATATATCATGGATGCATATTGCAAGTGCATATTGCAGGTGCATTAATTGGCTATATATCATCCCACTACGATTTTTATTTTTTATTTTTTTATCTACAACATTTAAAAAATGTTGTATATTTGTATAAATAGATGACACCTTATAAACGTTGTATAAGAAGTTTAAAAACGTTGTCTGTTGTTGCTTTCTATGGTCTTTTTTTTAAAAAAATGTTATATTGTGCTTAACTACAACGTTTTAAAAATGTTGTAGTTAAGCGCAATACACAACGTTTTTTAGGGAAAAAACGTTGTGGAATCATACCTACTACAACGTTTTTAAGCATCTGCTAATTTTTGAAAAACAAATCTACAGCGTTTTTTTCTTAAAAAACGTTGTGTATTGTGCTTAACTACAACGTTTTTAAAACGTTGTGTAAGGGTGTCAAATAGATGACACCCTTAACCACGACGTTTTCCTGACTGAAACCATAAAGTTTTTTCCGCGTTGTCTATTTACTGTTTTCTAGTAGTGCTAAGATAATGCAGAATAAATTATCGTTAGCCTTCAACAACGTTAAACTGATAAAAATATAATAAACATAAAGTTTAACTGCAGCGGAACAAGCAATCCATTAGAAGAGTCAAATAGAGCATGATATCTACTATCTTCTATGATTTAAAAAGTTTATCATCAATTTTATGGCTGAGACTCAGCTTAATAATTAATTCACATCATCGAATCATTCATGCACTACGTGTGACACCCCCAAATACCGGTACTTTATTACCTCAAGATTTGGTGTTCACTTAATCAAAACATCCATATCTAACTACCCAATCATAATAAAATTGAATAATAAAACATGCCCATACATGATTACATTAATAAAAACATTATCTCCCAGGTCATCTAACCTTTAATTACAATCATTCGAATGCGGAAATTAAATAAATGCTTCGTTACATCAATCTGTTAGAGTTTATGCCCTAGAGGCCAATTATTTGATGTAATTGCTTAACATTTGATATTATTGTTGATTGAATAAATAAATGATTTTATTATGGCTTTAATTACTGCGTAATATAATTGTTAACATAATAAAATTCCTTAGAATAGTGATACAAATTATATAGTTTCAAGTATGTGACTTGAACATGAGATTATATAATTACAATTAATATCATTGTTCTTAAATGTCCCTAGTCAAGTATCATTGTTGATGGGACAACAATGATGCATTGAGACTAGTATGTGGATTGACTGATGACCAAATCTCATTGGTCATAAATATATGAGATATTAAGTCAATGCATAGGTACATGTTAGAGAACAATGTACTGGACAGACCCACCATGAGAATTCTATATGGAGCATTATGCGAAGTGTCATTAGCAATTCTCATAGTGACAATGATGTAATGGTCCTCCGACCTGAAACCGCTATATTACTACACGAGAATTTATGTACTTTGATATCATCAAATGTCATCTTTAATAGGGTGGACTATAAAGGTGATTATTGGGTTCATTATGAATCGTGTGAGTAATATGAGTGATCTAGATGGAATTTAACCATCCTATATTTTATAGGTGATATCCATAGGCCTCTTGATTGAGTAGGACTATGAAATGCATGGCCATGCTCAAATAGTGATTTGTTTCATATAGTCTACTCATTGATCAAGAAAACTCAGATTAAATTATGAAGAGTATGACACATTCCATGACTCGAGTTTAATCTAGGATATTAAGGTTAAAAGGATTAAATTACATTGAAACATTGGTCACGAAAAGGTTGCATCGAATCATCGATCTTATTATTACTTGGGTAGCGGTGATGCATTACTAGATGCCGCTCACTGTTTATAATTTTATAATATGATTTTAAAATTATTGCCAACGTAATAATAACCTATAGGGTCACACACAAAGAACGTAATTAAAAGAAATTAATTTAAATTGTAAATATTTAAAGATGTCAATGTGATTGATAGAATTTTAAATTACGAATTTAAATTAATAGGATAATTTATATATAGGTATATTAATTAAGTAATACTTAATTAAGATATATATATATATATAAATTCGGATTTTAATAATATTAGGTTTTGATTAATTCCTCATGACTGCTATATATATGATGTATATCAGACTTTAGGTTTTACGTCAAAACAAAACCCTAGCCGCTCTTAGAGAGAGACTAGAGAAAACAATTCTGAAAATCCTCATCCTTAGTGGCTAGTACCGCGATTCCTTCTTCTGCAGATCGTAGGACGATTCGCGGAGCGTTCGTGTGGATACCGTAGAGACGCAGTCGGTTTGTATTACGTTGGAGATTCGAGGCGCAGTCGATTTCAGATTCTTGTTTTCATATTCGGTATAATCTCTAAACCTCTTAATTAATTAATTTTTCGCATGGATCCTGTTTTAGGGTTTCGGAAATTGCTTTAAAATTTTAATTTCCGCTGTGCGTTTCTGTGCCGAAACTCTACAGTGGTATCAGAGCTACTTGCGAAACGATTAATTCAGATTACGTGTTTTAATTGTTTTCGATATATATGATATATGATGATGCATGTTTACCGATATGAAATTGAATATATGATATTCCGTTGTATGCGTATTCTGGTAATATATATGATGATACTGTTAATCGTATCTTTAATCGATGGAATAACAATATAATTGTTCTAATCGGATTAGAAACATGAAGAATCGTTTTAATATGATTAATCGAAACGGGAAATATATGATAAATTCTGGGTGTACTGTTATTCGTTTTAATATGATTAAATCGAAATTGGTATTATATGATTTGTTATTATGGGTGTTTTGGTGGATTAAAATGTAAGATTCTGAAACTGTTTCAGAGATTTTATGGAAAAAAATTCTGCAATACAGATTGTAGTTCGGAAAATTTTGCCAGGGGGGGAGACCCCCCCTTGGACCCCCCCGTCGTAGCGCACGATGGTCGTGTCCCCTATATGTTATATATTGTTTTCTTTAATTATATATAAATTGTTATGTGCTTATTGTGATATGCATGGTGCACAGTTATGGCCTTTTGACCCATAGGTTAGTGGTTTTTGGTTTTGCAATACGGCTTGCATGTCGTGCCTTTCTATAAATTCTGATGTAATATTCTCTTCTCATCTAAATCCCCTCGAATGTAACTCGAGGTTTCTTTATGTCATGTAATAATCTGTAATTGATGAAGATGTCAAGATGGAGAGGAGGCACATGCTTGAGGAAGATCCAAGGAGGCTATTTATTTTAAGATCTTTTACCACCTTAGATTGACCTTCAATCTTTCATTAGCTTAAAAAGATTGACAGTGGATTGAGCCATAACTGTGACACATTTAATTTTGCACTTTATTTATGCTTGTATGCGATATGATATGATAAATAATGTGCATGCTTAATAAGATTAAAATTGGTGAGATCTAAATTAATTAATAAAATCCCTCATTAAATTATTAAGTCTCAATCAGATGCCTTCCAATGAATAACACTCATCAAGACCTTGATCAATAGATGTAGGTTTGCCAAAGCAAAGTACCCTATTTATCTAGGTAAGATGCGATAGGATAATTGTGATATCCAAACTGTTAAAATCATTGGGGCCGACTTAACTAAGTTATCTCAATAGGATTATGGACTTAGAGGCATAGAGTTTGGTAGGTACCATTAGATGGACTAAAAACAATTGTTGTTTACCAAACTATCCAGGAGTTATATATGATATAATTGACAAAGGGTTGTCTACCTAAATAATTATGTTTTAAGAGATTAGCCAAAGCTAACTTAAGTCATAATGAAATATGGATCTTGGCTCACTAGAAAGATTTAATAGAAAATGCTTTCCGAATTAATGGTGAGGGCTATTAATTTGAATAAAATAGTGAGAGGTATATTTTGAATGTACTATTATCAATTACATAATATCAACTCTACAATTTGATTTATTATTTTGGCACTTATAAATTGTAGATATCAATGGCAAACAACAACAACAACACAAGTAGTCTTTCACTACGATCAGTCCTTGAGAAGGACAAGCTAAGTGGGATTAATTTCCTTGACTGGCACAGGAACTTGAGGATTGTCCTCAAACAAGAGCGTAAGCTATATGTCCTTGATGGGCCCATTCCTGCAGCACCGGTTGTCACTGCACCACGTGCGGAGCATAATGCTTACAAGAAGCATCAAGATGATGCTCTGGACGTGAGTTGTCTCATGCTAGCAACCATGAATGCTGAGCTTCAGAAGCAACATGAGTTAATGGACGCTTATGAGATGATCGAGCATCGCAAGAAATTGTTCGAAGGGCATGCTCGACAGGAGAGGTATGATACAAGCAAAGCGTTGTATCACTGCAAGATGGGTGAACGTGATCCAGTTGGTCCACATGTGCTGAAAATGATTGGGTATATTGAGTACCTTGATAGGTTGGGTTTTCCAATCACTCCAGAAGCCCAAACTGATCTTGTTTTACAATCTTTGAACAGCAGCTACTCTCAATTTGTTATGAACTATCTTATGAATGAAATTGAGAAACCCCTTACTGAGTTGTTGAGCATGTTAAGAACTGCCGAGAACAACATGAAAAAGGCAGGACCCGCTCCCATAATGATGGTGCAAAAGGGGAATGCTAAAGGAAATTGGAAAGGCAAAAAGAAGATAGGATCTAAGTCTGTTGCCAAACCCAATTCCAAAACCAAACAGGCTTTAAAACCTAAAGGTGGGATGGCTAAAGAAGGTGAATGTCACTTCTGTGGAAAACCTGGACACTGGAAAAGGAACTGTCATGCTTATTTGGAAGAAGTGAAGAAAAGAAAAGGAAGTACGACTTCTGATTCAGGTATATATGTTATAGAAGTCAATTTGTCTACTTCTACATCATGGGTATTGGATACTGGATGTGGTTCTCAAATTTGTGTTAATGTGCAGGGACTCCGAAGGAGTAGGACTTTGGCGAAAGGAGAGGTTGACCTACGAGTTGGGAATGGAGCAAAAGTTGCTGCACTGGCCGTAGGAACTTATCATTTATCTTTGCCCACTGGGCTAGTTTTAGAATTAGAAGATTGTTATTTTGTGCCTGCTATAAACAAAAACATTATTTCTGTTTCTTGTTTGGACAAGAAAGGTTTTTCATTTATAATTAAGAACAATGGTTGTTCGTTTTACTTAAATGATATTTGCTATGGTGTTGCACAATTGTTTAATGGTCTTTATATTCTTGATTTAGAAATGCCTATCTATAACATAAACACAAAACGATTTAAATCAAATGATTCAAATCCGACATATCTCTGGCACTGTCGTTTGGGCCATATAAATGAGAAACGCATATCAAAACTCCATAAAGATGGATTTTTGGATTCATTTGATTTTGAATCATATGAAAAATGCGAATCTTGTTTATTAGGCAAGATGACTAAAGCCCCTTTCACTGGACACAGTGAACGGGCTAGCGATATATTGGGACTTATACATAGTGATGTATGTGGACCCATGAGTTCGTTATCAAGAGGTAGGTTTTATTACTTCATTACATTTACTGACGACTTCAGTAGATATGGATATGTGTATCTAATGAGACACAAATCCGAATCCTTTGAAAAGTTTAAGGAATTCAAGAATGAAGTTCAAAACCAATTTGGCAAAAGCATAAAAGCCCTTCGATCTGATCGAGGAGGTGAATACTTAAGCCAAGACTTTGATGACCTTCTAAAGGAGTGTGGTATTATATCACAGCTCACTCCACCTGGAACACCACAATGGAATGGTGTGTCTGAGAGGAGGAATCGAACCTTGTTAGACATGGTACGATCAATGATGAGTCATGCAGATCTTCTAATAAGCTTCTGGGGTCATGCCCTAGAAACAGCTGCATTCACACTTAACCATGTTCCTACAAAGACGGTTCAGAAGACACCATATGAGATGTGGACTGGGAAACGTCCTAGTATGTCGTTCATGAAGATTTGGGGATGCGAGGCGTTTGTAAAACGTCTAGATTCTAATAAGCTCGGACCCAAGTCTGACAAATGTAATTTTGTGGGATACCCAAAAGAAACAAAAGGGTATTATTTCTACAAACCTTCTGAGAATAAAGTGTTTGTTGCTCGAACTGGTATTTTTCTAGAAAGAGAATTTGTCTCTAAAGAAAACAGTGGGAGGAAAGTAGAACTCGAAGAAATTCGAGAACCACAAAATATCATTGAACCTGAGTTGGAACGTGAGCAGGAATCACAAGAAATTGTGGAAAGTGAACCTGCTCAAATTACACAAGGAATTCGTAGATCTGGTAGGACACGCCAAGAGCCCGACAGATATTATGGATATCTTGTGACTCAAAACGGTGATGTGATGCTCATAGATCAGGATGAGCCTACTTCCTACCAAGAAGCTATGAATGGACCAGATTCTGAGAGATGGCTTGAAGCCATGAGATCTGAAATGGATTCCATGTATACTAACCAAGTATGGACTTTGGTTGATCCACCCGAAGGGGTAAAACCAATCGGGTGCAAATGGGTTTTCAAGAAGAAAACCGACATGGATGGTAATGTACAAACCTATAAAGGTCGACTGGTAGCAAAAGGTTTCAAACAAATTCAAGGTGTTGACTATGATGAAACATTTTCTCCAGTGGCAATGGTTAAATCCATCAGGATCTTACTTGCTATTGCAGCTTTTTATGATTACGAAATCTAGCAGATGGATGTCAAAACTGCTTTCCTTAACGGAAATCTACTTGAGGATGTGTATATGACACAACCTGAGGGTTTTGTCATTCCAAAGGATGCTGGAAAGGTATGTAAGCTGCAGCGATCCATTTATGGATTAAAGCAAGCCTCTCGGAGTTGGAATCTTCGATTTGATGAAGCAGTCAAAGAATTTGGCTTTATTAAAAATGAAGATGAACCTTGTGTATATAAGAAGGTTAGTGGGAGTCACATTGTATTCCTAGTATTATATGTTGATGACATATTAATTATTGGGAATGACATTCCTTCCTTACAGGCTGTAAAAATATGGTTAGGAAAATATTTCTCCATGAAAGATTTTGGCGATGCTGCCTATATTTTAGGTATCAATATCTATAGAGATAGATCGAGAAAAATGCTCGGCCTAAGTCAAAGTACATATATTGATAAAGTGTTGAAACGGTTCAGCATGCAAGAGGCGAAAAGAGGAAATTTACCCGTGACTCATGGTATAAAGATCTCTAAGGCCCAATGTCCTAAATCACAAGATGATGAGGAGCGTATGAGAAAGATCCCTTATGCTTCGGCAATTGGATCTATCATGTATGTAATGATATGTACTCGTCCGGATGTCTCGTATGCTTTGAGCATGACGAGCAGATACCAGTCGAATCCAGGTGAAGGTCACTGGACAGCAGTCAAGAATATCCTCAAGTACCTAAAAAGGACTAAGGATTCATTCTTGGTGTATGGATGTGAAGACGAACTGGCAGTAAAGGGTTACACAGATGCTAGCTTCCAAACTGATAATGATGACTATAAGTCTCAGTCAGGTTTTGTGTTTTGCCTTAATGGTGGTGCTATTAGCTGGAAAAGTTCGAAGCAATAGACAGTAGCTGATTCTACAACAGAGGCTGAGTATATTGCTGCTTCTAGTGCAGCCAAGGAGGCTGTATGGATTAAAAAGTTCATCACTGAACTTGGTGTTGTTCCAACCATTGTTGATCCGGTTGCTCTATACTGTGATAATAATGGAGCCATTGCACAGGCTAAGGAACCCAGATCTCACCAACGATCCAAGCATATACTTAGGCGGTACCATCTCATCCGTGAAATCATTGATAGAGGAGATGTACATATAGGAAGAGTGCCAACAGATGATAATGTTGCAGATCCACTGACCAAGGCTTTGTCGCAGCAGAAGCACGACGGTCACATTAGTTCCATGGGTATTAGATACATGAGTGATTGGCTCTAGTGCAAGTGGGAGATTGTTAGAGTTTATGCCCTAGAGGCCAATTATTTGATGTAATTGCTTAACATTTGATATTATTGTTGATTGAATAAATAAATGATTTTATTATGGCTTTAATTACTGCGTAATATAATTGTTAACATAATAAAATTCCTTAGAATAGTGATACAAATTATATAGTTTCAAGTATGTAACTTGAACATGAGATTATATAATTACAATTAATATCATTGTTCTTAAATGTCCCTAGTCAAGTATCATTGTTGATGGGACAACAATGATGCATTGAGACTAGTATGTGGATTGACTGATGACCAAATCTCATTGGTCATAAATATATGAGATATTAAGTCAATGCATAGGTACATGTTAGAGAATAATGTACTGGACAGACCCACCATGAGAATTCTATATGGAGCATTATGCGAAGTGTCATTAGCAATTCTCATAGTGACAATGATGTAATGGTCCTCCGACCTGAAACCGCTATATTACTACACGAGAATTTATGTACTTTGATATCATCAAATGTCATCTTTAATAGGGTGGACTATAAAGGTGATTATTGGGTTCATTATGAATCGTGTGAGTAATATGAGTGATCTAGATGGAATTTAACCATCCTATATTTTATAGGTGATATCCATAGGCCTCTTGATTGAGTAGGACTATGAAATGCATGGCCATGCTCAAATAGTGATTTGTTTCATATAGTCTACTCATTGATCAAGAAAACTCAGATTAAATTATGAAGAGTATGACACATTCCATGACTCGAGTTTAATCTAGGATATTAAGGTTAAAAGGATTAAATTACATTGAAACATTGGTCACGAAAAGGTTGCATCGAATCATCGATCTTATTATTACTTGGGTAGCGGTGATGCATTACTAGATGCCGCTCACTGTTTATAATTTTATAATATGATTTTAAAATTATTGCCAACGTAATAATAACCTATAGGGTCACACACAAAGAACGTAATTAAAAGGAAATTAATTTAAATTGTAAATATTTAAAGATGTCAATGTGATTGATAGAATTTTAAATTACGAATTTAAATTAATAGGATAATTTATATATAGGTATATTAATTAAGTAATACTTAATTAAGATATATATATATAAATTCGGATTTTAATAATATTAGGTTTTGATTAATTCCTCCTGACTGCTATATATATGATGTATATCAGACTTTAGGTTTTACGTCAAAACAAAACCCTAGCCGCTCTTAGAGAGAGACTAGAGAAAACAATTCTGAAAATCCTCATCCTTAGTGGCTAGTACCGCGATTCCTTCTTCTGCAGATCGTAGGACGATTCGCGGAGCGTTCGTGTGGATACCGTAGAGGCGCAGTCGGTTTGTATTACGTTGGAGATTCGAGGCGCAGTCGATTTCAGATTCTTGTTTTCATATTCGGTATAATCTCTAAACCTCTTAATTAATTGATTTTTCGCAAGGATCCTGTTTTAGGGTTTCGGAAATTGCTTTAAAAATTTAATTTCCGCTGTGCGTTTCTATGCCGAAACTCTACACAATCAAAATAAAGTCTGATAAATAACTGTCAACATATCACAAGTCTTAAAAACTTGTTCATCTTCCCCTTGCCCTTACTGGTGCTAGGTACATCTACCTTCTCACCCTTAGATGTAATGGTTATATAAGCAAGAGTGAGCAAACAAAGCTCACTTGAAATAAGAATGAATAACTTTACAATATTTGCCAAATAATAGGCTCAATAGAACTGAATGATATATTCTATTAACATTCTGAAATATACTACTGTGGGTATAATGACCACGAACCATGTCCACAGTTATAAGTAATCTTTCAACTTTAACTTTAATAGTCATAAGACTATAAGGACTCCACGTACTTAGGGGGATCATCCCTTCGTACAATGTATTGTGCACAAACATTTCAACGCTAAGCGTAAACCCCTAAAAATAGGGTGGTTCATCTCAGTATTTAGAGTACAAGTTCGCACTAAAGAAAGTTTGGTTTGGATACGCTTTCAAGGGTAATTTGAAGATTAACGATCATCAACTAGGGAACTTGTTGAATCAATAATGCTTGATAACACAATAATTGTTTGATAACAACATAACTTAGAACATTTGAGAATCATAGGTGAACTGACTATATTCTAGACTCATGCTTGAAATAACTAGAGAGCATAAGTATTGATAAAAATAAAGAAATGATAAACCTTGGCTTGAACAATAATAACCTAGGTCTGTGATCTTGCCAAATTAGAAATTTAGTTACCGAACATGCACTAATTGATAGCAAGCTGGAAACAATGCTTACTCCATAGGGTAATAACTTTTACAATTTGATTGAACCATTCAACACAAGGAATTAAGGTTCAAGAAACATTTATTATAAAAGAATGAACTAAAGAAACTTGTTTAACTATTAACAAGTTAGAGTAAGCCAACAATGATTAGAATTACAATAACTTAAGATTAAACATGCTCAATATTATAAGAGTAGAGTTAAAGAACTTGCTCAATTTAAACAGATAGGTTTAAAAACTTACCTTGAGCGTAAGCTATGATATTAAACTCACGTTCACCTACATATAGGTTTAGAACCATCATCTATTAGATATACCAACATTCACGTTCCAACATAATACGCATTTCTAGTTAGACTTACTATTTTAGCATAAGTCTTAAGATACCAAGTAAATATCAGAACTTGCAAGGGTTAAACTTCACAACACTTGTTTACTAATCATCATGGTCACTAAGTCCTAACATACCACGTTCATCACTTACTAAACAATCCAACTTTGAATTTACTAACCACATAACACGATTCTATTTTAGCTATATTATTACATGTTTATTATACTAACACATCATTAGACCAACGTATGTCGTTATCCCGAAGAATGCAGCAGCAGCAGACTGCTCTGCCTTAGATTAGTGTGTGGCGCAGCTGCGCCACACACAGCGCAGTTGCGCCTGCGCAGCTGTGTAGTTTTTTTGCCTTGGCACCAGCGCAACTGCGCTGATGCACAGACAGAAGCAGAGTCGGCTATGAACAGTAGCCGACTTTAGCCCAAAAACACGAATTTCACCCACCAAACAGTGAAATTAACACGTAAAATAAATATACAACTATCATAAACATGATTGCTAACATATTCAACCACTTGGCACAATTTAACAACACTTCTAACTATTTTAATTTCTCAAAATTCATATTTTCATAAAAAAACTCAATATTTTTGACATTCTTCCCAAAAATAAACACTGTGATTTCAATTCTCCACTAAATCACTTCGTTCAAATTACATTATCTTCGTTTCTTAATGAACTAGCATAAACAACTTTCAATTTGCAGTTTAACATGTGAATTGACCATTAAAATTGATACATACACAAGCCATAAGACAAATATGCATAAAACATACACTGTCGTTAACTTTTCCTACTGTTAACCAAAATTATCATGCAATTCTTGTTTAAACATAATCTCTAATCATCATAAACACATGTAATCATCATAATTGGATTATATAGCAACCATTCTAAACCTATGTGTGATGCCCCCAAAATAGGTATACATCACCTATTCTGAGTCGCCAAATACATGGTACAGAATACAAATACAAACTTAAATATACAACATGATCTGTGAGTTTTAATATAAATATTATCTTCTAGACAGTATTCAAACTCAAAATAAGTCCTCAATACCTTTATTATCACACTATTTCACAGAATAGTGAGGACTACTAATGCAACCATCTGGACCGTCAATCCATTCCCCGACTAGTCCCAGCTATATTCTCATTTCTTGAAGAGAACATTGAAAGAAAGGGTGAGCTCAACTAGCCCAGTAAGAAATATTATGACTAAGATAATGCAGAATAAATTATCCTTAGCCTTCAACAGTATAACAACTGATAAAATATAATAGACAATAAGTTTTAGATCAACAACTGTAGCGGAATAAGCAATCCATTAGAAGAGTCAAGTAGAGCATAAAATCTACTATCTTCTATGATTTAAAAGGTTTTTCATCACTTTTATCGCTGAGACTCAGCTTAATAAACAATCCACATCATTAAATCATCCCTGCACTACAGGCCAAGGATATTCTTTAGTATCACGACCACGAATTATCCATGCACTACGGGCCAAAGATAATCGTGTTTTCATCAACGGTTCTGATCATGCCATAAAATAATTCATCTTTGCACCCTTGCCCGAAGAGAATCCATAGCCATAATCATACCAAAAACTGTCCATCAATGCACTACGGGCCAATGAGGACTTTTTCGACATCATTTGTAACATTACGGTCATGATTATACCGAATAATCCCTGGTCATAATCATACCAAGTCCATCTATGCACTACAGGCAACAGATGACTTTCAACATAATATAAGCATGAGGATGATAGCAATTCAATAAAACAAGTTCAAGAATAAATTTTAAAGATTTATAAGTTAATTTATCCTGAACTCAATAATGTCTAAATTGTAAGCATGATATTGTTTTGTGGAGTAAAATTCAAGAATGCTCAGAAGAATATTTTCATAAAAAGACACTGAAAGAAACACAAATATCAAGGATATTCCACAAATTTCATGGAGTATAGAAGCCAAAACTTTAACCAACTGAGTATAATAGAATATATGAAACCGCAAATGGATTTTTGCCGCCATGCGATAATCCACGTAGACAGATTATTCCAACAGAATAATAAAGAATGGAATAACAGAAGAATTCACCAGGCGTGCGTAATTTGCACCGACTGGTTATTCCAACAGAATAATAAAAAATGGAACCAGGTCATGCGTAACCCACACAGACAGGATATTCCAACAGAATAATAAAGAATGGAACCAGGTCATGCGTAACCCGCACAAACAAGATATTCCAACAGAATAATAAAGAATGGAATAACAACAGAATTACTGTACTTTTACTACCGAGTAGTTCAACAGTTTTAACGGTAAAACTTCCGCCGTTATTTTTATAAAAATATTTTTGTCGTTTTCTCAATCCGACAATAATTCTGTTGTGGGGTCCACCAATGATTGTACCGTTGTACGGATATTCTCCGACAAAAAGAATATTTTCCGACCAATCGAATATTATACAACAACTTGTATACTTTTCAAAATTTATAAATATTACCCACAACTATAACATTATCTCAAATCCACACCATAATTTTGAAAAAAAAAATATTTAGAGAAAATTAAATCTTTATTCGTAAAATTTGGGATTTTACAATCTCCCCTCCTTATGAAATTTTGCCCTCAAAATTTACGTACGTACCTGGTATACCGAACAAATGAGGACACTTCGCCAGATTCTAACTCTTGAGGTATAACCTTTGAGTGTTGAATACGATCCCTCTTATCCAAGATTTTAACACGTATCTCCTCATACGTTAAATCTTCTGCTATCTCGTCTAGTTCTAATTTAATAACGTGGTTCGGGTCGTCCACATATTTGCGTAACATCGATACGAAAAAAATGATATGAACACGCGACATACTTGGCGGTAAAACGAGTCTATAGGCCACAGTTCCTACTCGATCGAGGATTTCAAATGGGCCAATTAAATCGAGGGTTGAGATTTCCTCTCTTTATCGACTCTTGCTTCTAGAATAACGCCTTCTTGAACCTTCTTCTTCGTATTCATCAGCTCCAGGTGTGTAGTTTGAGCGGCTTTAACTTTATCGATTAAAGTCGATTCTAATCGTATTTTTGCTATCTTCACATGGGTCCCTAGAGTCTTTAACTCTATCTTCATCATTTGTAAGTTATACGAAATGGGTTTTTGTGTTAATAACATCGCACTCGTAAACGCATACGATTTTTTATTCAACGCGTCAGCTACCACGTTCGCTCTTCCACAATGATATTGAATGGTACGATCGTAATCTTCAACAGCTTGAGCCAACATCTTTGGCACATTATACGATCGTTTTAGGTAAAGAAATATTTGAGGGTTTTACAAATGGGGTTTTGTACTGGGGTCAATACAAAATTCAATTTCACGATCTAGGGGTAGGCTAAGTCTTCAAGAATACGCCAGGAAATTTATTAACAATAGAAATATCATTCAAAACTGTGACCCTCATCCAAGACTTGGATAGCACGTCACATTGAGACCTATCAACTTGCCACCGTTATTCACGACGTCTCCTACGGAAAGTCTGGCTTTGGTGCATTCCACACAAAGAAGTCAACAACGAAAGGATCAGGGCTCTTTACTTATGGCTTGATATAACAGTGATTAACTTTAGTGGTTTGGTTGCTTGAATTCGCATGATAGGTTGGTTAAGAATATGAAAGTTAACAACCTTACGAAAAGCATGATGAGTAGTTAACCAATCGATACCTAAAATCACATCAAAGGCAAGTATTTTCAAAGAGATAAGATCGACAGGTAACGTGAAAGTGTTGATTTGAATCAAACAAGATTTATAAATAGTGGAGGTAACGGAGGTTTCTCCAAACGGAGTTTTAATAGATAAGTCAAAGTCTAATTTCTCCGGAGTCAAATTTAAATGTTGAGCACAAGCAAGAGAGATAAAAGAATAGGTAGAACTGGTATTGAATAAGATATAGATTTTGCAAGAGCTTATGATTAACTTACCCGTAATAACCTCGTTCGGGTTCCTTGATAAACGCTCTCACTTAAACTACTGACTTTGACTTATCTGAGATATCCTTTGGCATCACTATCCCAGCTGGACTTGACTTCACTACACAACAAAATCGAGCTAGGTGACCTTATGTTTCGTAATTGAAACACGCTTTGAATTGCTACGTACAGTTTGGACGGATGTGTCCCTCCTGTCCGCATTTAAAACATACGACCGGTGGTCATTCTTCTTCCTTTGAATCGGGTGCTGGTGTTGCTGTCTTTCCATCATTATTGAACCTTCTCTTCTTGAAATTTCCACTTCTATTATCTTGGTCATGATTACCACCGAAGTGGTTTCCATTCTTGGCATGATAATTTTTCTCACGATGGTTATCATTATTCCGATCGCCGTTGCTGTAACAATCCAGATTTTTAATTAAATATTTAAATATTTATTGAATTATATAAATATTTAATGGTTGTGTTTATCGTTGAATAAATATTTGTTTAATTGATTTGATGTGATTTGATTATTTATTTGTTTAATAAATAATTAATGAGTTAAGGAAAGTAATTATTTTGAAATTGTAATCTAATTTAATTTAATAATTAAGCTAGAGAGTTTATAATGATTAAATAGATTATTATATTATGCAATGAATTGTTATTAGAATTAATTAAATTAAGTATGAAAACTTAATTAATTAGAAGTGTGACAAATAACTATATTATAAGTGGTTATTAAAATAAATTAAAGTAGTTTTAATTTATTTTGCCAAACAAGGCTTAAATATATTAAGTCTTTAATTTTAAAGAGTTTTGTCAAACGGAGCCTTATGGCTTTTGGATTTTTAAATTTGATTTATTAAATATAAATTAAATAAATAAAATATAAATAATATATATAATAAATTTATAACTGATAATTGATTAGGGTCAATTATTATAATGTCAGTTTTTAAAAAAAACGTCTGCATTAGTTTTATGTTGTGTTACGTATATTGTATTGGTTAAGTCTGAGAAAGGAAAAAGGGAAGTGTTTAAAGAAAGAAAAGAGTCTGAGAAATTTCAGAGAGAGCATTTGACAAAGGACTGAGATTTCAAAAGTTAGTTCAGAGTAGCGATTCTCAGTGAATGGTTTTTCTAAAAGCAAGTGAAGGTATGTTATATAAAACCTAAAAAATATTACGGTATAATTTTATTGAATATCACTGTGTATGTTATAAAGTTTTACAAAAATTGTATGGAAATCATGTTTTTATAATTATGTATGATATTATGTGTATTTGTAACTGTAATTGTTATATTAGCACATGTATGTATATATGAGAAGTATGCTAGCATTCACAGAGAGAAAAGAATTGGTTTTACAGTGAAAACGTGTAAGAAATTGAGTTGTACAAAATCAAAGGTTATAGATACAATTGTACGCTAAATGTAAAATTGAAGTGTGATTATGTTAATTGGGTATGAATTTCAGAGAATCGTACTTTAAAGTAATCAAGTTTGGGTTATTATTGATATTACAGTGTTAAACAACGTTAACAATGGAGTTTTTCTTAAAAATAGTGTTTTCAAATAATGAAGTTTTCTAAAGTAGTTGTTTAATTGTTGGTAATTATTATATGGATGATTGTTAAACGTTTATGTGTAGTTGCGATGAAGTTATGGATGTTAATTAGTGTTAGAATTGAAGTAATAGACAAACAAATCAGTTGTTATGTTCTTCGTGGTTGGGTTCTGCGAGTTTCGGCGCCCCAGCGTCAAAATTCACGCCCCAGCGCCAGAAGTTGGCGCACCAGCGCCAATCTCGTGCCCCAGCGCCACTTGTTGGCTTAGTCCTCATGCCCCAGTGCGGGGACAGAAGTCTGACTTGGATAGTTTTGACCTCCTGTAGTACAATGGTCATAACTTCCTCACACGAACTCCGATTGAGGTGATTCAAGATGATCCGGAACGAGGACGAGTAGACCTACAACTTTTGTTCTTTAAGTTTTTTAATTTGAGGTCACTAGGATAGGTCAAAATGGTCATCTGTAGGACTATTATGTTTTCAGAGGCAATCGGAGGGTGTCGGGCATGCACATATGCATGTGTAGTGCTCCAAACCGTAAAAGATGATGTCCTAAGTTATAAAACATGAATCTTAGTAAATATAATGATGCTTAACATTAATAAATAATGTATTATATAAGTTATAGAAGCATAGTAAGCATACACAAGAGAGGCAAATCGGGCGTGTGACGATTGAACGTCGAAACGCCGTGCCAAGTGTTAATGAACTTAAAAAGTATTTCAATTCTATTGAAATGGATATTATAATATATGGAATGAGTTTAATATAAAACCAATAAGTAGTCCTAGCAAGACTTAAGCACTTGAACTTCGAGTTTGACTAAGAAGAAATATAGTGAGTCATAAGTCAAAAAGTTAACACAATCTAATTAACCATTGTGTATTTATTAATAGGAAAGATTATGAGATGTGGAGTAGAGTTTACATTACAATTGCTATGTGTTGTTATTTGACTAATAGTTGATGTGTATGATTATATAATTGTGTAGGGCACGTGAAGTGCAGATAACTGTAAGCTGTTAAGCTATTATTGGTAAACAACGATCAAGGCAAGTCTTTCAGTTCCTATTTTCTACGTGGACTTGATGAACTGTTTTAAATTGTATGATGTGTTATGCATGTTGAAATCATGAAATGTTAAAGTCAATATATGACTGCATTGTTTTGGCTAAGTAATGATGATTGAGTAAGGAATTCCATCTTTATATTTGTTATGTGAATTAAAAGCATGTATGACATGTTACTTTAATGAGATGTATGTCGAGCATGTTATTACGTGCTATGTGATGCATGAAAACTGTTAGACTTTGCTGGGCTGTCGAGCTCACTCTTGCAAATAACCACTTTTGCAGGCACAAATTTTAAGGTAAAGATATGTGCTAAGTGAGTTATAGAGATCTATATTCACGAAGATTACTTATGTTTTATGAGAAATGTATTTTATATTTTGAACGTAACATGTTGAATTGTAAGTTGAGCTATCCAATGTATATGGATATTTAGTTATGATGTAAGACTTTGTATAGTCATTTTGTTGTAACGATTCATGATATAAGATTGAATCAAAGAGATGTAATGTAAAGGTTGCGATTCAGGGCAAGAAAGAAGGAAATGTATAAAAGTTTTAAATATTCCTCAATTTTAGTGTTTTTTAATATCGAATAATGATGTAAAATTTGAGATTTAATGTATGGTTAACGACCGAAGTCGGGATTTAAATTGTATAGATTTTGGGGTCGTTACAGTTGCCACCGGTACGATTATTATCATGTTGTTGGTCGTTGTCTTTTGGTTGTGATGACTCATTATCACGCTCAAATAACTGAGCCCTATTCACAATATCTAAATATAAACAAAGTTTGTGAGAAATGAGGTATTGACATATTTCAGGTTTCAAACCTCGTAGAAACATTCGTGTCATACTCTCCTCATTATCGACCAAATGGGATGCAAACCAGGATAACTCCGCAAACTTAGCCTCGTACTGCGACACGGTCATATTGTTTTGCTCCGGCTTGATGAACTCTACCTCCTTCATGTGACGAATACATTCAGGAAAGTACTTGTCGTTGAACAATTCTTGAAACTTCTCCCAAGACATCTTGAGTGCGTTAGGCTGAGTACGTTTTACATATTCCCACCAATGATATGCTTCTTCACGCAACATAAAGGTGGCGAATGGAACCTTTTGCTCCTCTGAGTATTCCAAGACATCAAATATCTTAGTGATCTGCTTTATCCACGTCTCTGCCTTAAGTGGTTCTGGCTTTCCCAAAAACTTCGGTGGTCCCAGCTCCTTGAACTGCTTAGCGGTGACCGTCCAAGAGTTACCAGAGTTTCCACCTGCATTTTGGACAGGAGCCGCTCTCGCCTGATGTTGCATGAATTGCATAAAGCCTCTGAACATCCCATCGTTCATCATTTGATCGGTGTTGTTATTTACCTGAGGATTTTTGTCTTCCTGTTGCACATTATCCTGGGTATTGATCGTTGGTGACTCAACGGTCTCATGTGCTTCATTACTGATCTCAACATTTTCATATGCCATTTTCAAACACTGTCATAAAACAAGGGATAATTAACATATCACATATTATCCCTATACTCTGACCGACCAATTAAATACCAAATAAACTTAGGTAGGTCATACTAGCGAAGGAATTCCCCGTCTCTCCCCTCCTAGTTCTTGTCTCACATCTCAGCCAGAGATCATATCCCTAAGCTTTGATACCAACTGTTACGCCCCCAAAATAGGTATACATCACCTATTCTGAGTCGCCAAATACATGGTACAGAATACAAATACAAACTTAAATATACAACATGAGCTGTGAGTTTTAATACAAATATTATCTTCTAGACAGTATTCAAACTCAAAATAAGTCCTCAATACATTTATTATCACACTATTTTACAGAATAGTGAGAACTACTAATGCAACCATCTGGACCGTCAATCCATTTCCCGACTAGTCCCTGCTATATTCTCATTTCCTGAAGAGAACATTGAAAGAAAGGGTGAGCTCAACTAGCCCAGTAAGAAATATTATGACTAAGATAATACAGAATAAATTATCCTTAGCCTTCAATAGTATAACAACTGATAGAATATAATAGACAACAAGTTTTAGATCAACAACTGCAGCGGAATAAGCATTCCATTAGAAGAGTCAAATAGAGCATAAAATCTACTATCTTCTATGATTTAAAAGGTTTTTCATCACTTTTATCGCTGAGACTCAGCTTAATAAATAATTCACATCATTAAATCATCCCTATACTACAGGCCAAGGATATTCTTTAGTATCACGACCACGAATTATCCATGCACTATGGGTCAAAGATAATCGTGTTTTCATCAACAGTTCTGATCATGCCATAAAACAATTCATCTTTGCACCCTTGACCGAAGAGAATCTATAGCCATAATCATACCAAAAATGTTCATCAATGCACTACGAGCCAATGATGACTTTTTTCACATCATTTGTAACATTACGGTCATGATTATACCGAATAATCCCTGGTCATAGTCATACCAAGTCCATCTATGCACTACAGGCCACAGATGACTTTCAACATAATATAAGCATGAGGATGATGACAATTCAATAAAACAAGTTCAAGAATAAATTTTAAAGATTTTTAAGTTAATTTATCCTGAACTCAATAATGTCCAAATTGTCAACATGATACTGTTTTGTGGAGTAAAATTTAAGAATGCTCAGAAGAATATTTCCATAAAAAGATACTGGATAAAGTGCAAATATCAAGGATATTTCACAAATTTCATAGAGTATAGAAGCCAAAACTTTAACCAACTAAGTGTAATAGAATATATGAAATCGCAAATGGATTTTTGCCGCCATGCGGTAATCTACGTAGACAGATTATTCCAACAGAATAATAATGAATAGAATAATAGAAGAATTCACCAGGCGTGCATAATTCGGACAGACAGGTTATTCCAACAGAATAATAAAGAATGGAACCAGGTCATGCGTAACCCGCACAGACATGATATTCCAACAGAATAATAAAGAATGGAACCAGGTCATGCGTAACTCGCACAGACAGGATATTCCAACAGAATAATAAAGAATGGAATAACAACAGAATTCATCAGGCATGCGATAGACCACACAGACAGGTTATTCCAACAGAATAATAAAGAATGGAATAACAACCCTTACGAGTATTGAAAGAAAATAACTTTCTTTATGAATACGAAAGAATAATACCCCTTACCTTAAAAAGAAGAGTATTCCGACGGTAGGGTGGGGATATACTTGAAGAAAACATGCACTATTTTCTATGCTCAAAGCTTTGTTAAACTCTAAAGAAATACGCTCAAGATTATAGAAGAAGAATTCTCTGAACTTCTGGTGCGATTTTCAATTCTAACTTAGCATTCTATTTATAGGAGAATGGAAAGGATATTATGCTGCATTATGCAATAAAATATAATATATTCTATTTATAATCAAATAAAATAAAACTTTATAAAAAGTATTCTATTTTATATAAAGAGTTTTTACTATGCAAATACTATGCAGGCACTATGCAAATACTATGCATAATAAAATATAATATATTCTATTTATATTCAAATAAAACAAAATTTTATAAAAAGTATTCTATTTTATATAAAAAGTTTTTACTATGCAAACACTATGCAGGCACTATGCAAATACTATGCATAATACAATATAATATATTCTATTTATAATCAAATAAAACAAAATTTTATAAAAAGTATTCTGCTTTATATAAAAAGTTTTCTGTTTTATTATATTTATAATAACAACATTTATCACCATTATTATAATTCATAATATTAATCGACCAGGTCGTTCCCAAGAAAGAGGGGGCTTTTCAATAAGGATTTCTCCCTATTGGCACGCAATTAGGTGACCAAACCTCTCCTTGATAGAGCTTCTAGACATCGTCAATATTGCAAATAATAATATTAATAACTCTGTCATCTCAATTATTGATTTAATAATATATAAAATATCAACAATAATTGAATCAAATAACGTGAGATACTATGCAATAATTACTGTAGCAATAACTGAATAAAACTGAGTGACTTCTCACGTAAGCATCATTAATCAATACCGTATGCTACTATGCAACCACGCGTATTACTCTATTTTTACTACCGAGTAGTTCAACAGTTTTAACGGTAAAACTTCCGTCGTTATTTTCATTAAAATATTTTTATCGTTTTCTCAATCCGACAATAATTTCGTTGTGGGGTCCACCAATGATTGTACCGTCGTACGGATATTCTCCGATAAAACGAATATTCCTCGACCAATCGAATATTATACAACAACTTGCATACTTTTCAAAATTTATAAATATTACCCACAACTATAACATTATCTCAAATCCACACCATAATTTTGAAAAAAAAAATATTTCGAGAAATTTAAATCTTTATACGTAAAATTTAGGATTTTACACTATGAAATTCACAGAGTATCAAAATTATTGCCGTAAATTCATATATATATATATATATATATATATATATATTTATATATATAATATTGAGATTATGGAAGAATTACCTTCAATTAGTTTGCACAACCTTGCAAAACACAAAATTTGTTGTGAAAATTCTTAAGACTTCTCTCCAATTCCTCTGCAAACTCTCTTTTCTTCTCTCTTCTCAGTAGACTAAACTTTCAGTTAAGTTAAGCGTAAGCAAATAAACTGATAAACCTTAATACTAATACTAATTAGGATATCAGTTATAACGTATAAGTTCTAATTACATTATATTTATTATTTATTTTATTTTATTTAGATTATTTAAATTCAAATTTTGAAAATCCAAAAGCTATAAGGCTTTGTTTGGCAAAAATCCTTTAAAATTAAAGAGTTTATATCCTTAAGCATTGTTTGGATAAAACTAAATTAAATTACTTTAATTTATTTTAATAACTCCTTATAATATAGTTATTTGTCACACTATATTTAATCAAGCTTTCATACTTAATTTAATTAATTCAAACAACAATAAATTAAATAAATCATTTAACCACATAACTCAATACAAATAATTAACCATCAAATTGTAATATGAATATAATATTCATTTCCTTAATTCATTAATTATTTATTAAACAAATAATTAACCAAATAAAATCAAATCAATTAAACAAATATTTATTCAACGATAAACACATCCATTAAATATTTATATAACTCAATAAATATTTAGTATTACAATTAAAATCTTGAATGTTATACTACGGTCAAGGATATTCATTAGTATCACGACCACGAATTATCCATGCACTATAGGCCAAGGATATTCGTGTTTTCATCAATACCTATGATCATACCAACAACTGTCCATCAATGCACTCCGGGTCAATGAGGAGTTTTACCACATCATTTGTAACATTACGGTCATGATTATACTGAATAATCCCTGGTCATAATCATACCAATCAATAGTACATCTATGCTTGTTAGTCACAGATGACTTTTATCATAATATAAGCATGAGGATGATGACAATGATATAAGAATTCAATTAAAAGAAAGTAAAAGATAAATCTTTAAATATTTATAATTTAATTTATCCAGAATTCAATAATGTCCAAATTGTCAACATGATACTGCTTTGTGGAGTAAAATTCAAGAATAATATTGTATCAAAAATGATTTAGACAGAAAAGAAATCAATTTTTATCATGAATAGTACTCCAGGTGAATAGTAACCTGTGAATAGTAACTCGGTATGAAAACTACCCCAAATCCTCGGGTGAATAATATTCGAGTGAATAGTACCCCGGATGAAAATATTAATATTTAATAAGAAAGTTCATATCAATATTCCAATGAAACGATACTGGATGAAGCGCAAAACTCAAGGATATTTCACTAATTTCAGGAATTATAGAAGCAATACTTACCATAGTAAGTTTAGATTTAAGAATAGGAAAAGAAATAATATACGAAACTGCAAATAGATTTTCACTTGTCATGCGATAGTCTGCGTAGACAGATCATTTCCACAATTTAATAACAATTGAATACGAAGGGTTATTCACCAAGCATGCGGTAGCCCGTGTAGACATGTTATTCCCACAGAATAATTAAGAATGGAATAACAAAAGATTTCACCATGCATGCAGTAGTACGCGTAGACAAGTTATTTCCACTGAATAATAAAGAATAGAATAACAAAAGATTTCACCATGCATGCGATAATCCGCGTAGACAGGTTATTCCCACAGTATAATAAAGAATGGAATAACAACCCTTACGAGTATTGAAAGAAATAGCTCTCTTCATGAATACGAAAGAAATAATACCCCTTGCCTTAATAGAAGAGTGAATACTAAAGTAGGGTAGTAGCAGAATACTCTTCTTCTTGCTCTCTATAGTTTCTCTCTCTAGAGTTTCAGTGAATTCATAAGAAATAATGAAGGAATGAGCTTCTATTTATAGGAAAAAAGATTGAATAGTAACTAATTCATGAACGATGTGACGCCCCCAAAATAGGTATACATCACCCATTTTGAGTCGCCAAATATATGGTACATAAATCAAATACAAACTTCTTTTATACAATACGACAAAAGCGTAGCTTAGAGTTTTTGCACGAATATTGTCTCATAGACAGTATTCAAACTCAAATGAAGTCCTCATTACATTTATTATCACACTATTTTATAAAATAGTGGACTACTATAGCCACCATCTCGGACCATTACTCTGTTCCCCGACTAGTCTCAGCTACGTTCTTATTTCTTGAAGACAACATTGAAGCAAAAGGGTGAGCTCAACTAGCCCAGTAAGAAATATTATGACTAAGATAATACATAATAAATTATCTTTAGCCTTCAATAGTGTTAAACTGATAAAATACATTAAACATCAAGTTTAGCTGCAGCGGAACAAGCAATCCATTAGAAGAGTTGTAGAGCATGATATCTACTATCTTCTATGATTTAAAAAGTTTTTCATCAACTTTATCGCTGACATTCAGCTTAATAAATATACCACATCATCGAATCATCCCTGCACTATGGGCCAAGGATATTCATGTAATCATCAATGGTCATGATCATCCCAACAACTGTCCATCAATGCACTACGGGCCAATGAAGACTTTTACCACATCATTTGTAACATTACGGTTATGATTATACCAAATAATCCCTGGTCATAATCATACCAATCAATAGTACATCTATGCACGTAAGCCACAAATGACTTAAAAGAAAGCAAAGGATAAATTTTTAAAGGTTTATAACTTAATTTATCCAAAATCTAATAATGTCCAAATTGTCAACATGATACTGCTTTGTGGAGTAAAATTTAAGAATAATATTGTATCAAAAATAATTTGAACAGTAAAAAAATCAATTTTTGTCATGAATAATTCTCTGCGTGAATAGTACTCAGGTGAATAGTATCCCGTGAATAGTACTTTAGGAATAGTACCAAGTGAATAGTACTTTGTGAATAGTATTTTGTGAATAGTACCTATAAATAGTACTTTGTGAATAGTACCCCGTGAATAGTACTTTGTGAGTAGTACCATAAAAATAAATATTTGTCATGGACAGTACTCCGGCATGAAAAGCTTAAAATTTAAGAAGAATGTGTAGAAAATATACTTGTGAAACGATACTAGATGAAGCACAAATTTCAAGGATATTCTACTAATTTAACGGAGTATAAAAGCAATAATTTAACAAAATGAGGGTATAATCAGGAATACGAGACGAGATAATATTACTCACATATTACAGAGTATGGAAGGAAATAGTATTCTTTATGAATACTGAAAAAAATAATATTCATTACCTCAGAAGAAGACTGGATACTGGAATAGTGAGGTAGCATATTTCTCATCTTCTTTCTCTCTATAGCTTCTCTCTCTATAATTGCTCTTGTGAGTCTTAGTGAATTGGTGAGAATGAAAAAAGAATGAGCTTCTATTTATAGGAAAACATAGTTTCGATAATTGCACGTTTTGGGGCTCGAAATATTGCAGTATAATACCTTCATCTTTTCCTTCATTTTTAATTTAGTCCTGCAAGTATTATCAAACTTGCACCACCTCCCCTAATAGTACATCATGTGAATCAATAGTACATTTATGTGAATCAATAGTTCTATATGTGACGCCCCCAAATCCGTGTAACATCGATTACAGGACTTGGTGCTCGCGATACAACATACATCATCATCTATCTAAGTAAACTTTAACAATAAGGAATAATAATATTAACTATTACATAATTATTCAAAATAAAATCCCAAGTCTTTACAACCTTAAAACATACTGGAACTTAGTCTTAGCGTTTATCGCTACATTACACATATGCGGAAATAATTAACTTATTACATAAACATTAGCATCACTTCATCTTAGTCTTTCCCTTGTCCTTGCCCGAACCCTCAGCCTTCTCACCCTTAACTGAAAGGTTGAAACAAGAATGAGCACGAATTGCCCAGCAAGTATATACGAAATTTGAAAACATACATCAGGAGTGAAAGCAGTTGAATAGTTAAATCTCAATAGTTGAACTGATTATCAAGCGTTAAATAGGAACATCAAGAATAGAAATTTAAGAATTTTCAATATCATACTAAGGGGTGTAAAATACCCTGAACATATTTTCTTTCATCAAAAATCATCAGACGGTTTAACAATCCAATAGACTGTAAACGGTCTCTGCAAGTACGCCAGGTGATCAGCCTATTGTACCCTACGTTGTGCACAAGTATTAAGTTTTAAGCTGCATAAGCGAAATGGGACTATTTGCCTGACATCTGTTTGCCCGTTTATTCGGGTTGTTCATCTTAGTAATCATGTGAGACCGCACCAAAGCAATTTGGATTGGTAAACATTTAATAGCTTCGAAAGGTTTGTTTTAAATCACTCTTTCCATCAATAATACCTAGCCGGAAACAAAGGCCAGGAACAATACTTAGAACAATTCGATAATGAAATGAAATTTAAACATATGGCAGTTAAAAATAATAACTGAATAATCATCGATAAGTTTGCAAGTTAATTGAAGTTTGTATGACTTTTCAACGAAGAAACTTGCACGAATAAATAACTAGCACAAGTCCAATACTTACCCTTACTGCGATAATATTAGTAAGGATTTAATAAATACCCAATAGAAATGAGGGTTAGGAAACTTGCCTGATAAGCCTGATACAATTAACGCTAGCAATTAACCTTCACATAATCTAATCACATGTGCCTCGTTAATCACCATTCATACACAATCCAGTTTGAAGTATAAGGGTCTCCTATTGGATATACTACAAACATCATAAGAGAATATATTTAGAAAATATATGCCACCCATTTTAGACATCATAGGCAGCCCAAAACAGAACTTAAAAAAAATGCGCAAACATAACAGTTTTTAATTTATTTATTTTTCTCAGCTTTACCATATCTCGCTAAAACAGTCATAACTAATTCATTTTAAAACATTTTTGAGCGATTCTTGCGCCCACGCGAAGATAACTTCTGGGACTACAACTTTCGTTCATGGACCATCTCCAAATTCTAAGCACAAAATTCCAGAAACTCCGTGCAAGGGGACTGCTCCGAA
The DNA here is from genome assembly GCA_016801055.1 of Panax notoginseng. NCBI lineage: Eukaryota > Viridiplantae > Streptophyta > Magnoliopsida > Apiales > Araliaceae > Panax > Panax notoginseng. The sequence goes on along the minus strand of CM029017.1, from coordinate 101,543,129 downwards.
TTTGTTGGACAGATTTGATGCAACTACTTTGAACAGTCATAACTCCTTGCTCCGAAGTCAGAATTAGTCCGTTCCGAAGTCTATGGAAAGCTTATACAGTGTACTGTAATCACCCAAAAGCCCACAATTTTCTTGAAACTTTAGCTAGCACCGAATTTTGTCTTTAGGGTCAGTAGTTCACAGTTCCCTTTTTTTTCGATTTCTAACATGTTTGCTTACGATTTTCATATCTCACTCAATATAGCTTCGATCCGAATGAAATTTGGACATGTTATACTTCATGTTACATACTATTTTACAAAATTATTACATGCAACAAATGGATTATCTAAGACTTGATTTCGAGTGACCAAAAATCTTGAAAAATTATGCAAACTAGTTTAACCCAACTTTTGAGAAAATCATGATTTTGATTCTAGCATGCATGGGATTGATTCCTATTATCCAGACCACTTCTAATAACATATATACACATGTTACAACCATTCAATTCTCTAACTTTTTATGTTTTCATCAAATTAGCATCTAAGAGGCATTTCATCAAATAGTTAGCATACATGGCATGATTTCTTGACTTTCTATGAATTAGAGCATGTACTAAACCAGAATTTTCACTCTCTACTACCACATATCCGAAACAGACCCTAGCATGACATTACAAAGTCAAAACAAACCATCTACCATGTTTATACACAAATTTTCTTACTAGTTTTCTCATAACATAAGAAATGGTTTGAAGCTTACCTTTTTGGACGAAATTTCCTCTTGGTTTAATCTTGTTAGAGTCTCACCCCTTGGCTTGCTAACTCCTTTGTAACCTCCAGAAATCTTAGGCCACCTAGCACCACTCTCAACTCCCAATATTTTTCTTTCTCGGTTGGAACTTGTTGTGAAGGGAAGAAAAACTTTGATGGTATGTACAAATATCATATATGGTGCATTCAACTGAACTCTCAAACCCCTTGTAACTCCCCCATGATCAGATATCATTATGATACCATTCATTCCTCTAATTATTAGCCTAGTTATGGAGGGGGTTTAGAAAATGAAAAGGTTTGAGTTTAGAGAATAAACTAGCTCCATCCTCTTCTATTTTACTATATACGTGTATACTCCTTCCTTTTTGTCCCAATATGCAGGTCACATGGCCCCAGCTACTGTTCATATGTACATAAAAAATATTATTTTTATCATTTAATCAGTTAAATAATCATTTTGACCGTTTTACCCTCTGTAGACAAAGATGCCAATACTTATATCGACTCCTACTAAAGTCGACGTCCCGGACGTCATGAAACTATCCGTTTCATCAAACTCAACTTTAAAATTCGTAGTTGACTTTTCTCCCGAAAAAGTCAACCGGTTGACTTTGACCAAAAAGTCAACTGTGACACATTTTCGTGTTTATAGTCTATCTTGACTAATTTCGACGTTCGGGACTCAAATACACCGTCCGCGCCACCATATTCCGCTCCAAACTCAAGGTCATGATTTAAGGCCATCCCACAAAATTAATTAGAATTAATTCCATCCTTAACCAATTTAAATAATTGGCCTAACTGTAACAACCATTACAATACATCTTATCACATAACATATAATGACAATAAATAATTCATTTAAAAAATAATTGTCACATAAGTTCATTTATTGCACTTGCTAAATTACATAGCAAATCTAGGATATTACATTCACCCTCCCTTATAAGGATTCCGTCCCCGGAATCATATTACATCATACAAACAGATTAGGGTAATTTTTCATCATCTTCTCTTCGAGTTCCCACGTAGCCTCTTCGGCGTTGTGGTTCCTCCATACCACCTTAACAGAAGGTATTACCTTATTTCTTAACACTTGTTCTTTTCTATCAATTATTTGCACTGGAATCTTTTCGTAGGTTAAGTCTTTTTCGAACTGAATGGGTTCATACTCTATGACATGCTTGTAGTCCTGCTTATATGGTCTTAAGACTGAAATGTGGAATACGTTGTGTATATGTTCTAGCTCCGGAGGTAAAGCTATTTCATAAGCTACCTCACCCACTCGCCTCAACACTTCGAAGGGTCCTATGAATCTAGGGCTAAGTTTCCCCTTCTTCCCAAATCTCATTTTCCCTTTCCAAGGTGATACTTTCAAAAACACATAAGTGCCGACGTCGAAGTCTCGTTGTTGCCGGTGTTGATCAGCATATTTCTTCTGTCGATCCTGAGCCGTCACTAGCCTTGCTCGAATAGTTTTGATCACATCCGCAGTCTGTTGTACCAATTTTGGCCCTAGTAGTTGACGTTCTCCTACTTCATCCCAGCACAATGGCGTTCTACATTTCCTTCCATATAAAGCTTCATAAGGTGGCATCCCGATGCTCGCATGGTAGCTGTTGTTGTATGCAAATTCCACCAACGGTAGGTGGTCATCCCAACTCCCTTTGAAATCCATCACACATGCTCTCAGCATATCCTCTAACATTTGAATAGTTCTCTCGCTCTGCCCATCTGTTTGAGGATGATACGCGGTGCTCAATCTTAGCTGCGTTCCCATGAGTTCCTGAAAACTTCTCCAGAAATTTGCTGTGAACCGCGGATCGCGATCTGACACAATTGATACTGGTACACCATGCCTAAAAACGATCTCTTTGATATAAAGCCTTGCCAACTGATCCAAGGTATATCTGATCTTGATTGGCAAGAAATGCGCTGACTTGGTCAATCGGTCGACGATCACCCACACTGCATCGTAACCCTTCTGCGTAGTTGGAAGTCCTACCACAAAATCCATCGTGATATGCTCCCACTTCCATTCCGAAATCTCTAAAGGTTGAAGTAACCCGCTCGGTCTTTGATGTTCTGGCTTGACTCGCTGACAAGTTAAACACTTGCTAACGCACTCCGCGACCTCTCTTTTCATATTGGGCCACCAATAATAGTGACGAAGATCCTGATACATTTTTGTGCTTCCCGGGTGGATTGAGTAATTTGAACTATGAGCTTCCTGCAGGATTTCTTCCTTTAACTCAGATACCGCTAGCACCCAAATTCTCTCCTCAAATTTTAACAGACCATCACCACCCATGCTGAATTTAAGCTCCTCTCCGTCGAAAATTCTTTTCTTCATTTTCTCACATTCTTCATTACCGCCTTGTGCTTCCTTGATCTTGTCTAATAGAGTCGGACGAACCTCTACTGCGAACAATTTCCCATCTGGCTCTCTCGGCCTCTTTATCTCTAGCTCCAAACTAGCCATCTCCTTGATTAACTCTTCCTGAGCTGTTAGCATTGCCAATCTACCACTGCCCTTTCTGCTTAACGCGTCTGCTACCACGTTTGCTTTTCCCAGATGATACAAAATATCGCAATCGTAATCCTTTATTAGCTCCAACCATCTTCTCTGCCTCATATTTAACTCCTTTTGCGTGAAAATATACTTCAGACTTTTATGGTCCGTGTATATTTCACACTTCACACCATATAAATAGTGCCTCCAAATCTTGAGGGCAAATACTACTGCTGCCAATTCCAAGTCATGGGTAGGATATCCCTTCTCATAATCTTTTAACTGGCGCGATGCGTACAAAATGACTTTACCATGTTGCATAAGCACACAGCCAAGCCCCTTGTGTGACGCATCACTAAAAATCACGAAGTCACCTGTATCGTCTGGTAACGACAACACCGGTGCCTCACTCAATCTCTTCTTGAGTTCTCGAAAACTCTCTTCACACTTCTCAGTCCAGACAAACTTCACCGAGTTCTTCGTTAAATTTGTCAATGTTCCTGCTATCTTTGAAAAATCTTGAATGAACCGTCTGTAGTAGCCCGCCAATCCTAAGAAACTTCTCACCTCAGTCGGTGTTCTTGGTTGCTCCCAATTCTGTACCGCTTCCACCTTTGCTGGATCCACGGAGATTCCGTCCTTGTCGATTACGTGACCTAGAAACTGAACCTTCTCCAACCAGAACTCGCACTTCGAAAATTTTGCGTATAATTTATCTTTTCTCAACGCCTCCAATACCAACCTTAAATGTTCAGCATGATCTTCTTGAGTCTTGGAATAGATTAGGATATCATCTATGAACACAACTACGAATTTATCTAAATACTGTTTGAATACCCAATTCATCATGTCCATAAACACTGCTGGCGCGTTTGTTAACCCGAATGACATTACCAAAAACTCGTAGTGACCGTAACGAGTTCTGAACGCTGTCTTAGGTACATCCTCCTTTCTCACCTTCAACTGGTGATACCCCGTCCTCAAATCGATTTTGGAAAAATATTTCGCTCCCTTCAACTGATCAAACAGGTCATCTATCCTAGGTAACGGGTATTTGTTCTTGATCGTCACCTTGTTCAGCTCTCGATAATCGATGCATAGTCTCATCGACCCGTCCTTTTTTTTTACAAACAACACTGGTGCTCCCCAAGGAGACACACTCGGTTGAATATACTTCCTATCCAATAATTCCTGCAACTGTACCATCAGCTCCTTCATCTCTACCGGTGCCATTCTGTACGGGGCTTTCGAAATCGGTGCCGTTCCCGGTACTAAATCAATAACGAATTCGACCTCTCTATCCGGCGGAAGGCCTGGCAATTCTTCCGGGAATACATCTGGAAATTCATTCACTACTGATATTTGTCTGATTTCTAACCCTACTTTCTGAGTATCGACGATATGGGCCAAATAACCTACACATCCATTTTTTAGTAACTTCCTCGCCTGCATCGTCGTCAGACAGCTCGAGTGTCTCGGCGACCTATTCCCATAGAACACTACTTTAGACTGCTCGGGAGTCTTAAGGTTTATACACTTTTTCTGGCAATCTATCATCGCTCCATGGTTAAATAACCAATCTATCCCTAGAATTACATCAAATTCTCCTAATTGAATTGGGATTAAGTCCACAAGTAACTTATATCCCCTGATATCAACAACGCAATTCCTATGAACATGTTTAACGGGAAGAACTTCCTTATTAGCAACTTCTATGATCATAGGAGATTCTAATTCTTCCTGGGGTAAGTTTAAGCGTTGGGAGAATTCAAGCGATACGAAGGAATAAGTAGCACCCGAATCAAATAATATGTAAGCAGATATATCATTGACCGGAATGATACCTGAAACCACGTCCCTGGACGCAACCGCATCCTGAACCGTCATGTTGAAAGTCCTTGCTGTTGGTCGATTCTGAGTTGGTGGTCCACCAATTGTGAGAGTTCCACCGCTTGGTCCCCTCCCTCCATTTCCTCCTGCTAAGTTCTTCTTTGGGCAGCTCCTCGCCTGATGATCTAATGCTCCACAGTTGAAACATCCATTTCTCTTCGGTGCAGAGCAGTTGGGAGAGATGTGCCCCTCCTGCCCGCAATTGAAACAGACATTCTTCCCCTTTAGACATGCCCCCGAGTGATTCCTTCCACGCTCCTTGCATGCCTCAGTCCTCTTCTTTGATTCCCCTGGTTTGCCCCCAGGGTTTCCCGAGTTGACATTATTGTTGTTGTTGTTGTTGTTGTTGTTGTTGCTGCTGTTCCACTTCCTCTTATTTGCATCGTTGCTGCTGATGCCTTCTCCACGGTTTTCTCCTTCAGTCTTCTTCTTTTTCTCCTTGTTGAACTTCATTAGGGCTTCACTTCCGCCCTCAGCAATTATAGCTTTCTCCAGGAGAGTCGCGAAACTGTTCGTCTGCAGCACCGAAAGTCTGCTGTATAGCCATGGTTTGAGGCCTTGCTCAAACCTCCTCGTCTTTCTCTCCTCAGTGTCGACCTGATGAGGTGCGAACCTCGCCAGCTCGTTAAACTTTGCAGCGTACTGCGGTACCGTCATATCTTCTTGTTTCAGCTCCAGGAATCGCATCTCCATGCGACTCTGCATACTAACAGGAAAATAGTTCTCGAAAAAAAATTTCTTGAACCCTTCCCAAGGTATCACACCTTCTCCAGCTCGGGTCTGATTTGCCTCCCACCAGTAGTTGGCTTCACCTTTCAGCATATACGTGGCGAAGATAGTTTTCTGGTCGTCTCCTACTCGAGCGATAGCGAATGCCTTTTCGATTTCCTTAACCCAAGTCTAGGCTTCAATGGGTTCCGTAGTTCCTTTGAACTCAGGTGGTCCTGCGCTTTTGAAGTCTTTAAAGTGTGCCACTGGAGCCACTAGAGGGTTGTTGACATTCGGGGTTCGATTTTGAAGTGCCCCTACTAACATGTCCACAAACTGCTGCATGGGGTTCGGTGGATCCCCAGCATTACCGTCTGACCCCTCGGGTGCTTGGCGACGTCTTCCTCTAGCCATCTATCTGTTCAAAATGAACTTCATATTATTAACTAATAATTTACTCTACAGTATATAGAATTCGTTATAATTGAACCATCACATCGCATACTTAAATAAAAACATATTTATTTATAAACATAATACTCAAAGTATTTCATCGTTTTATGGCATTATGCCATTTACATCACGTTGCATCAATCACTTGGTAAAACAGAAACCAAGCTTTTTATTACATAGATAAGCATTTTATTTGCTACTAGGAAGAAGTTTATCATAATAACTAAAGACCCTGCCTAATGGCATCCTCATGCTCCTCATCCGATATCTCTTTCACTAGCTCTCGGCTTATAACACGACCAGACCGGCGCTCCTCACGTGGAAAGTGACGCACCCTATGCTGGAACCTTCCATGTGCCGACTTAAACACGTATTTCATCTTGTCTATCTTAACCTTCTTGTCTCTAACTTCTCCCTCCAACTCTCCGGTTAGCTTCTCAGCCCTAACACGGTCTCTTCTCTCATCTCCCCAGAAAGTGGTAATAATCTACTTGTCAGATTGGAGTCTCTAAATCCTCGACTCTAACCCATTAATGGTATGCCCCAAGTGGGTCCTAATAGCTTCTTTCTCATCCTCCAGCCTATCCACCTTCTGGTCTGATGCCCGCAGCTTGTCAGCTAGGTCCCCGTTCCTAATTATCAGGTGGTGCACCAATGCCTCAAGCAATGCTGTAGCTTGCTGCTCCCCCTGATACAGCTCCTTCAACTTATGGACCTTGTCGTCCAACTCCGTAATCCTATCCATCAACTCATCCAATAAAGTATCCTCAGGTGTTTCTTCCGAGTCCTCCTCGGGCTCCTCTTCCTGTTCAGGATACTCCTCTGGGTCTGAGTCAACTGCTGCCTCAGCTATAGGCTCAGGCACAGCTGCCACCAACTGCTCACTCACAACGTGGATATCTCTAACCTCGTCTTCTCCTGACATCCTTCAAACAAGAAAAAAAATAACTCGGTTAGTATTTTAAAATAGATGTTTTTGTTTTTAGAAAAAAAAAAAAATATATATATATATATATATATATATATATATATATATATATATTTGACACAACCCTTAGAACTCTACATGAGTTCATCTCTTTATTTCCTCCACTAACTTTCCTAAGGTTATAGTCTAAGGTTCCCCACCTAAGGTTTATAACCTATGGCTCTGATACCAACCTGTGACGCCCCCAAATCCGTGTAACATCGATTACAGGACTTAGTGCTCGCGATACAACATACATCATCATTTATCTAAGTAAACTTTAACAATAAGGAATAATAATATTAACTATTACATAATTATTCAAAATAAAATCCCAAGTCTTTACAACCTTAAAACATACTGGAACTTAGTCTTAGCGTTTATCGCTACATTACACATATGCGGAAATAATTAACTTATTACATAAACATTAGCATCACTTCATCTTAGTCTTTCCCTTGTCCTTGCCCGAACCCTCAGCCTTCTCACCCTTAACTGAAAGGTTGAAACAAAAATGAGCACGAATTGCCCAGCAAGTATATACGAAATTTGAAAACATACATCAGGAGTGAAAGCAGTTGAATAGTTAAATCTCAATAGTTGAACTGATTATCAAGCGTTAAATAGGAACATCAAGAATAGAAATTTAAGAATTTTCAATATCATACTAAGGGGTGTAAAATACCCTGAACATATTTTCTTTCATCAAAAATCATCAGACGGTTTAACAATCCAATAGACTGTAAACGGTCTCTGCAAGTACGCCAGGTGATCAGCCTATTGTACCCTACGTTGTGCACAAGTATTAAGTTTTAAGCTGCATAAGCGAAATGGGACTATTTGCCCGACATCTGTTTTCCCGTTTATTCGGGTTGTTCATCTTAGTAATCATGTGAGACCGCACCAAAGCAATTTGGATTGGTAAATATTTAATAGCTTCGAAAGGTTTGTTTTAAATCACTCTTTCCATCAATAATACCTAGCCGGAAACAAAGGCCAGGAACAATACTTAGAACAATTCGATAATGAAATGAAATTTAAACATATGGCAGTTAAAAATAATAACTGAATAATCATCGATAAGTTTGCAAGTTAATTGAAGTTTGTATGACTTTTCAATGAAGAAACTTGCACGAATAAATAACTAGCACAAGTCCAATACTTACCCTTACTGCGATAATATTAGTAAGGATTTAATAAATACCCAATAGAAATGAGGGTTAGGAAACTTGCCTGATAAGCCTGATACAATTAACGCTAGCAATTAACCTTCACATAATCTAATCACATGTGCCTCGTTAATCACCATTCATACACAATCCAGTTTGAAGTATAAGGGTCTCCTATTGGATATACTACAAACATCATAAGAGAATATATTTAGAAAATATATGCCACCCATTTTAGACATCATAGGCAGCCCAAAACAGAACTTAAAAAAAATGCGCAAACATAACAGTTTTTAATTTATTTATTTTTCTCAGCTTTACCATATCTCGCTAAAACAGTCATAACTAATTCATTTTAAAACATTTTTGAGCGATTCTTGCGCCCACGCGAAGATAACTTCTGGGACTACAACTTTCGTTCATGGACCATCTCCAAATTCTAAGCACAAAATTCCAGAAACTCCGTGCAAGGGGACTGCTCCGAATTTGTTGGACAGATTTGATGCAACTACTTTGAACAGTCATAACTCCTTGCTCCGAAGTCAGAATTAGTCCGTTCCGAAGTCTATGGAAAGCTTATACAGTGTACTGTAATCACCCAAAAGCCCACAATTTTCTTGAAACTTTAGCTAGCACCGAATTTTGTCTTTAGGGTCAGTAGTTCACAGTTCCCTTTTTTTTCGATTTCTAACATGTTTGCTTACGATTTTCATATCTCACTCAATATAGCTTCGATCCGAATGAAATTTGGACATGTTATACTTCATGTTACATACTATTTTACAAAATTATTACATGCAACAAATGGATTATCTAAGACTTGATTTCGAGTGACCAAAAATCTTGAAAAATTATGCAAACTAGTTTAACCCAACTTTTGAGAAAATCATGATTTTGATTCTAGCATGCATGGGATTGATTCCTATTATCCAGACCACTTCTAATAACATATATACACATGTTACAACCATTCAATTCTCTAACTTTTTATGTTTTCATCAAATTAGCATCTAAGAGGCATTTCATCAAATAGTTAGCATACATGGCATGATTTCTTGACTTTCTATGAATTAGAGCATGTACTAAACCAGAATTTTCACTCTCTACTACCACATATCCGAAACAGACCCTAGCATGACATTACAAAGTCAAAACAAACCATCTACCATGTTTATACACAAATTTTCTTACTAGTTTTCTCATAACATAAGAAATGGTTTGAAGCTTACCTTTTTGGACGAAATTTCCTCTTGGTTTAATCTTGTTAGAGTCTCACCCCTTGGCTTGCTAACTCCTTTGTAACCTCCAGAAATCTTAGGCCACCTAGCACCACTCTCAACTCCCAATATTTTTCTTTCTCGGTTGGAACTTGTTGTGAAGGGAAGAAAAACTTTGATGGTATGTACAAATATCATATATGGTGCATTCAACTGAACTCTCCAACCCCTTGTAACTCCCCCATGATCAGATATCATTATGATACAATTCATTCCTCTAATTATTAGCCTAGTTATGGAGGGGGTTTAGAAAATGAAAAGGTTTGAGTTTAGAGAATAAACTAGCTCCCTCCTCTTCTATTTTACTATATACGTGTATACTCCTTCCTTTTTGTCCCAATATGCAGGTCACATGGCCCCAGCTACTGTTCATATGTACATAAAAAATATTATTTTTATCATTTAATCAGTTAAATAATCATTTTGACCGTTTTACCCTCTGTAGACAAAGATGCCAATACTTATATCGACTCCTACTAAAGTCGACGTCCCGGACGTCATGAAACTATCCATTTAATCAAACTCAACTTTAAAATTCGTAGTTGACTTTTCTCCCAAAAAAGTCAACCGGTTGACTTTGACCAAAAAGTCAACTGTGACGCATTTTCGTTTTTATAGTCTATCTTGACTAATTTCGACGTTCCGGACTCAAATACGCCGTCCGCGCCACCATATTCCGCTCCAAACTCAAGGTCATGATTTAAGGCCATCCCACAAAATTAATTAGAATTAATTCCATCCTTAACCAATTTAAATAATTGGCCTAACTGTAACAACCATTACAATACATCTTATCACATAACATATAATGACAATAAATAATTCATTTAAAAAATAATTGTCACATAAGTTCATTTATTGCACTTGCTAAATTACATAGCAAATCTAGGATATTACACTATACATGTGAAAAAAATAATTACAGTATAGTACCTTCATCTATACCTCCATTTTAAATTTAGTCATGCAAGTATTATCAATCTTGCACCACCTCCCCTAATAGTACATGCATGTGAATCAATAGTACACACATGTGAACAAATTGTTATAAGCATGTGAATTAATAGCAATTAATTGCTCATTTATTCGATTAATTACCCGATTGGTCAATATAACCTCTAGACATCAATTATTATCGAAATAGATGTCGATTTCCATTAACACTAATAATCCCAACACAATGAAAATATCAATTTCATCTTTAATCAATACGAACTTATTCATCATTAATATTATAACTCACAATATTTAACAACCATATCATTTCCAGGAAATAGGGGGCTTTTCGATAAGGATTTCTCCCTATTGGCGCGCAATTAGGTGACCAAACCTCTCCTTGACAGAACTTTCTAGACATTATCAATATTACAAATAATAATATGAATAACTTTGTCATCTCAATTATTAATTTAATAATAATAAGTATTATGCAGATGATACTGTGACAATAATTGAATCAATAATATGAGAGATATTATGCAGCAATTACTGTAGCAATAATTGAGTATAACTAAGAGACTTCTCACGTAAGCATCAATAATTAATACCGCGTGCTACTATGCAACCACACGTATTACTGTTCTTTTACCACCGGTAATTCAACAGTTTAACGGTAAAAATTTCGCCATTATTTTTATAAAAAAGATAATTCTGTTATTTTCTAAATACGACAATACTTCCGTTGTGGGGTTCACCAATGATTGTGCCGTCGTACGAATATTCTCGGTTAAAACAAATATTCCCCGACCAATCGAATATTATATAATCACTTGCTTACTTTACAAAATTTATAAATATTACCCACAACTATAATATTATATCAAATCCACACCATAATATTCAAAAATATATTTTAATAAAAATTAATCTTTATTCATAAAAGTTGGTATCTTATAACCTCCCCTTCTTATGAAATTTCGTCCTCGAAATTAGGGTGCGTACCTGGTATGTCAAAAAGGTGAGGACACCTTGACTTCATTTTATATTCTAACTCTCAGGTCATTTCCTCAACATTGTGTTTTCTCCACAAAACTTTGACTTGAGGTATAACCTTGGAGCATAGAATATGATCCTTCTTACCCAAGATTTTAATAGGTACCTCTTCATATGTTAAATCTTACGTTATCTCGTCTGGTTCTAATTCAATAATGTGGTTCGGGTCTTTCACATATTTACGTAACATAGAAATGTGAAAAATATTATGAACATGAGACATACTTGGCGGTAAGGCGAGTGTATATGCCATAGTTCCTAGTCGATCGAGGATTAATAATGGGCCAATGAATCGAGGATTGAGCTTTCCTCTCTTTCCAAATCTCGTAACTCCTTTCCATGGAGCAACACGTGATCTCCAATATTGAATTCCACGTCCTTTCGATGAAGATCAGCATAACTCTTTTGTCGATCTTGTGAGGTTTTTATACGTTGTCGGATCGTTTAAATCTTTTTCGTAGTCATACGTACCAACTCTGGTCCCAACAATGTTGCTTCTCCCACCTCATCCCAGCATACTAGAGAACGATACTTTCTTTCATACAACGCCTCAAATGGAGCCATGCCAATACTTGTTTGATAACTATGGTTGTAGGAAAACTCCACCAATGGTAAGAACTTGTCCCAACTTTATTTGAAGTTAAGGACACAGAGTCTTAATAAATCTTCAAGTGTTTGAATAGTCCTCTCCAACTACCCATCCGTTTGAGGATAATATGCCGAACTAAATCGTAAATCCGTGCCCATAGCTTTTTATAAATTAACCCAAATTCGTGAAGTGAATCTTGGGTCTCGATCAGAAACTATGGATATTGGCATACCATGCAATCTTACAATCTCATTTATGTACATAGAGCAAGACGTTCAAGTGTATAAGTTTCTCGTATCGGTAAGAAATGAGCAGACTTGGTCAATCTATCAACAATGACCCAAATCGCATCTATGCCTTGAGAAACCTTGGGAAGACCAGTAACAAAATCCATGGTAATGTGCTCCCACTTCCATTCTATAATTTCAAGTAGTTGTAATGGACCTTTTCCCACTTAATGCTCCACCTTGACTCGTTGACAAGTTAGACACCTTGAGATAAACCCCATTATCTCTCTCTTCATATTGCTCCACCAAAATGTATGTCAAAAATCACGATACATTTTGGTACTCCCAGGATGGATTGCAAAGGGTGTGTTGTGCGCCTCCATCATGATTTTATACTTCAAGTCAGAATAGTTAGGAACACAAAGTCTGGAGTTGACTCAAAGTATTCCTTCTTCATCGATTTTTGCTTCCGGAATAGCATCTTCTTGCACTTTTTTCCTCATATGCATCAGCTCCAGGCCTGTAGCTTGAGCAGCTTTAACTTTATCGATAAAAGTCAGTTCTACTCGTATATTCACTATCATCACATAGGTCCATGAAGTCTTTAACTCTATCTCCATCCTTTGTAAGTCATACAAAATGGGCCTTTGCGTTGACAATATCGCACTCGTACCCGCATATGATCTTCTACTCAATGCGTCAGCTAATACGTTATCTTTTCTAGGATGGTATTGAATGGTATGATTGTAATCTTTCAATAGCTCAAGCCATCGTCGTTGCCGCATGTTGAGTTCCTTTTGATTAAAGTAATATTTGAGGCTTTTATGATACGTATAGATCTCCACCTTCTCTCCATATAACTAATGCCTCTAAATCTTAAGCGCAAAAATGACAACTGCCAACTCTAGATCATGAGTAGGATAATTCTTCTCATATTCTTTGAGTTGTCGTGAGGCATAAGCTATGACTTTCCCATGTTGCATGAGAACACAACCTAAATCTTTACCTGAAGCATCGCTGTATATGTCATATCCCTCCGAACCAGCTAGTATTGTCAAAACATGTGCTGAAATGAGCCTCCTCTTGAGTTCTTGAAAACTCTTCTCACATTCCTCGCTCCAACTGAATTTTATATTTTTTTGAGTTAGCTGAGTTAATGGAGTAGCGATTCGAGAAAATTCTTCCACGAACCTCCGATAATAACCAGCTAAGCCCAAAAAGCTACGTACGTCGGTCACTGACTTAGGTTGCTCCCAGCTTTGAATTGCTTCAATCTTTTTCGGGTCAACAGATATTCTATGATTTGATATCACGTGCCCAAGGAATGCTACTTCCTCAAGCCAGAACTCGCATTTCTTCAACTTAACATATAACTTATTTTCACGAAGCTTTTGGAGTATCAGCCTCAAGTGTTGCTCATGATCTTCACGACTTTTGGAGTAAATGAGGATGTCATCAATAAAGACGACCACAAAGTGATCTAAATATTCCTTAAATACTCGGTTCATCATATCCATGAAGGCAGCAGGAGCATTAGTCAATCTAAAAGATATGACTAGGAATTCGTAATGCACGTACCGAGTTCTGAAAGCAGTCTTTGGAATGTCATCAGTTTTAATCTTCAAATGATGATATCCAGAATGAAGATCGATCTTTGAAAAGAATTTGGCGCCTTGCAACTGGTCAAACAGGTCATCAATGCGAGGCAACGGGTGCCTATTTTTGATGGTGACATGATTCAACTCCCAATAATAAATACAAATTTGCATACTTCTATCTTTCTTCTTCACGAATAGAACAGGAGCACCCCAATGAGATGTACTAGGACGAATGAAACTGATGTCTAACAATTCCTGTATTTGGGTTTTTAACTCCTAAAGTTCAATAGGAGTCATTCGATATGGGACTTTAGAAATGGGTTTTGTACCGGATTCAAGGTCGATATAAAATTCAATTTCACGCTCTGGGGGTAGGCCAGGAAGTTCTTCAGGGAATACGTCAGGAAATTTATTAACAATAGAAATATCATTCAAATCTGACATATTTTTTTTTAAATCCGTGGCATGTGCTAAGAAAGCTTGACATCCGTTTTTCAATAAACGAATAGCTTTATGGCTTAATATGACAGTGATTGACTTTAGTGGTTTAGTTGCTTGAATTCGCATAATAGGTTGGTTAGGAATATCAAAGCTAACAACCTTACGAAAATAATTGATTTTAGCATGATGAGTAGTTAACCAATCAATCCCTAAAATCGCATCAAATGTAAGTATTTTTAAAGAGATAAGATCGACAGGTAACGTGCGGTTACCGATTTGAATCAAACAAGACTTATAAACAGTGGATGTAATGAAGGTTTCTCCCAACGGAGCTTTAACTGATAAATCAAAGTCTAATTTCTCTGGAGTTAAATTTAAACGTTGATCGCCAGTAGGAGAAATAAAAGAATGGGTAGAACTGGTATCAAATAAGGTATAGACTTAACTAGAGTTTATGATTAGCTTAACCGTGATCACCTCGTTCAGATTCTTTGCTTTTTGGTAGGTTACGATAAATGCTCTCCCTTGAACTACCGGTTTTGTCTTATCTGGGACTGCCTTTGATACCTCCATCCCAGCTGGACTTGATTTCGGTGCACGACAAAATCGGGCTAGGTGACCTTCTATTTCACAATTGTAACATGCTTTGGACCGTTGCGTACAGTTTGGACTGATGTGTCCCTCCCCTCCGCATTTATAACATACGACCGGCGGTCGTTCTCCTTCCTTAACAACAGGTGTTGGTGATGATGTCCTTCCATCATTATTAAATCTCCTCTTCTTTAAATTCCTACTTTTATTGTCTTGGCCATGATTACCACCGAAGTGGTTACCATTTATGGCATGTTAATTTCCATCACGTTTGTTGTCATTGCTTCGATAACTGCTACCACTGGTATTATCATTTTGCTGGTTGCTCTCTCTTGGTTGGGTTGACTCGTTATCGCGCTCTAATAACTGAGCCCTATTCACAACATCTAAATACAAACACAGTTTGTGAGAAATTATATATTGACGTATCTCGGGTTTCAAACCTCTTAGAAACATCCGTGTCATTCTCTCCTCATTATCAACCAAGTGGGACGCAAACTGGGACAACTTGGCAAACTTAGCTTCGTACTGCGACACGGTCATATTGTTTTGCTTCAGCTTGATAAACTCTACCTCCTTCATGTGACGAATACTTTTGGGAAAGTACTTGTCGTTGAACAGTTCTTAGAAGACATCTTTAGTGCGGCAGGTTGAGTACGCTTTACCGATTCTCACCAGTAATCTACCTCTCCTCGCAATATAAAGGTGGCAAAGATAACCTTTTGCTCCTCGGAGCATCCCAAGACACCAAATATCTTGGTGATCTGCTTTACCCACATCTTTGTCTTAAGTGGTTTTGGCTCTCCAATAAACTCCGGTGGTCCAAGCTCCTTGAACTGTTTAGCAGTGACCGTCCGAGAGTTGCCAGTGTTTCCACCTGCATTTTGAACAAGAGTCGTTCTTGCCTAATGTTGCATGAATTGTATAAAGCCTTTGAACATCCCATCGTTCATCATTTGGTCAGCGTTGTTATTTTCCTGAGGATTATTGCCATCCTGATGCACATTATCCTGGGTATTGATCGTTGGTGACTCAATGGTCTCATGTGTTTCATTGCTTATCTCAACATTTTTGGATGCCATTTTCAAATACTGCCACAAAACAAGGGTTAATTGACATGTCACATATTATCCCTACACTCTGGCCGACCAAATAAAAATAAATAAACTTAGGCAAGTCATACTAGCGAAGGAATTTCTCGTCTCTCCCCTCCTAGTTCTTGTCTCACATCTCAGCCAAGAATCATATCCCTAAGCTTTGATACCAACTGTGACACCCCCAAATAGGTATACATCACTCATTTTGAGTCACCAAATACATGGTACATAAATCAAATACAAACTTCTTTTATACAATACGACAAAAGCGTAGCTTAGATTTTTTACACGAATATTATCTCATAGACAGTATTTAAACTCAAATGAAGTCCTCATTATATTTATTATCACACTATTTAATAAAATAGTGAGGACTACTATAGTCATCGTCTCGGACAGTCACTCTGTTCCCCGACTAGTCCCAGCTACATTCTCATTTCCTGAAGAGAACAATGAAAGCAAAAGGGTGAGCTCAACTAGCCCAGTAAGAAATATTATGACTAAGATAATGTAGAATAAATTATCGTTAGCCTTCAACAATGTTAAACTGATAAAATATAATAAACATCAAGTTTAACTGCAGCGGAACAAGCAATCTAATAGAAGAGTCATATAGCATGATATCTACTATCTTCTATGATTTAAAAAGTTTTTCATCAACTTTATCGCTGAGACTCAGCTTAATAAATAAACCACATCATCGAATCATCCATGCACTACGTGCCAAGGATATTCATGTAATCATCAATGGTCATGATCATACCAACAACTGTCCATCAATGCATTACGGGCCAATAAATACTTTTACCACATCATTTGTAACATTACGGTTATGATTATACCAAATAATCCTTGGTCATAATCATACCAATCAATAGTACATCTATGCACGTAAGCCACAGATGACTTTAATCACAATATAAGCATGAGGATGATGACAATGATATAAGAATTCAATTAAAAGAAAGCAAAGGATAAATTTTTAAAGGTTTAGAACTTAATTTATCCAGAATTCAATAATGTCCAAATTGTCAACATGATACTTCTTTGTGGAGTAAAATTCAAGAATAATATTGTATCAAAAATGATTTGGACAACAAAGAAATTAATTTTTGTCATGAATAATTCCCTGGGTGAATAGTACCCGGGTGAATAGTATCCCGTAAATAGTATTTCGAGAATAGTTGTTAGAGTTTATGCCCTAGAGGCCAATTATTTGATATAATTGCTTAACGTTTTAATATTATATATGATTGAATAAATGAATGTTGTTATTATGGTTTTATTTACTGCGTTATATAAATGTTAACATAATAAAAATCCTTAGAATATTGATACAAATTATATAGTTTCAAGTATGTGACTTGAACATGAGATTATATATTTACAATTAGTATCATTGTTCTTAAATGTCCCTAGTCGAGTATCATTGTTGATGGGACAACAATAATGCATTAAGACTAGTATGTAAATTGACTGATGACCAAATCTCATTGGTCATAAATATATGAGATATTAAGTCAATGCATAGGTATATGTTAGAAAACGATGTACTGCACAAACCAACCATGAGAATTCTATGTGGAGCATTATGCGAAGTGTCATTAGCAATTCTTATAGTGACAATGGTGTAATGGTCCTTCGACCTGAAATCACTATATTTCTTCACGGGAATTTATGTACTTTGATATCATTAAATGTCACCTTTAATAGGGTGGACTATAAAGGTGATTATTAGGTACATCATGAATCGTGTGAGGAATATGAGTGATCTAGATGGAATTTAACCCTCCTATGTATTAGGGGTGATATCCATAGGCCTCTTGATTGAGTAGGACTATGAAATGAATGGCCATGCTCAAATAGTGATTTGTTTCATATAGTCTACTCATTAATCAAGAAAAAACTCAGATTAAATTATGAAGAGTATGACACATTCCATGACTCGAGTTTAATCTAGGATATTAAGGTTAAAAGGATTAAATTACATTGAAACATTGGTCACTAAAAGGTTGCATTAAATCATCGATCTTATTATTACTTGGGTAGCAGTGATGCATTACTAGATGCCGCTCACTGTTTATAATTTTATAATATGATTTTAAAACTATTGCCAACGTAATAATAACCTATAGGGTCACACACATATAACGTAATTAAAAGATAATTAATTTAAATAATAAAGATTTAAATATGTCAATATGATTGATAGTATTTAAATTACGAATTTAAATTAATAGGATAATTTATATATAGGTATATTAATTAAGTAAGACTTAATTAAGATATATATATAAATTCAGATTTTATTAAATTAGGTTTTGAATAATTCCTTTTAATCGCTATATATATGATATGTAGCAGTCATTTTAGGGATTATTCATTAACCAAAACCCTAGCCGCTCTTAGAGAGAGACTAGAGAGAAAATAGTTTCAGAAAATCCTCATCCTTGGTGGCTAGTACCGTGTTTCCTTCTTCTGCAGATCGTAGGATGATTCGTGTGGAGCGTTCATGTGGATACCGAAGAGACGCAGTCCGTTTGAATTGCGTTGGAGATTCGACCGCATCGATTCTAGCTTTAACAATCGGTATAATTTCTAACCTCTGAATTAATTGAATTTTTCGTATGGATCCTGTTTTAGGATTTCGGAATTGCCTTTAATTGGTTTATTTCTGCGGCATTTCTATGCCGAAACCCAACAATAGTACCCCATGAATAGTACTTTATGAATAGTACTCGTGAATAGTACTTTATAAATAGTACTCGTGAATAGTACTTTATGAATAGTACTTTGTGAATAGTACCGTAAAAATGAATACTACTCATGGACAGTACTCCGGCATGAAAAACTTAAAATTTAACAAGAATGTGCAGAAAATATCATTGTGAAACAATACTAGATGGAGCACAAATTTCAAGGATATTCTACTAATTAACCGGAGTATAGAAACAATACTTTAAAAAAATGAGGGTATAATCAGGAATACAAGACGAGATAATATTACTCACATACAATAGAGTATGGAAGAAAATATTATTCCTTATGAATACTGAAAAAAATAATATCCCTTACCTCAGAAAAAGACTGAATACTGGAATAGTGAGGTAGCAGATTTCTCCTCTTTTTTCTCTCTATAGCTTCTCTCTCTATAATTGCTCTTGTGAGTCTTACCGAATTGGTGAGAATGAAAAAAGAATGAGCTTCTATTTATAGGAAAACATAGTTTTGATAATTGTACGTTTTTGGGCTCGAAATATTGCAGTATAATACCTTCATCTTTTCCTTCATTTTAATTTTAATTTATTCCTGCAAGTATTATCAAACTTGCACCATCTCCCCTAATAGTACATCATGTGAATCAATAGTTCTATACATGTGAAAAAAATAATTACAGTATAGTACCTTCATCTATACCTCCATTTTAAATTTAGTCATGCAAATATTATCAATCTTGCACCACCTCCCCTAATAGTACATGCATGTGAATCAATAGTACACACATGTGAACAAATACTTATAAGCATGTGAATTAATAGCAATTAATTGCTCATTTATCTGATTAATTATCCGATTGGTCAATATAACCTCCAGACATCAATTATTATCGAAATAGATGTCGAATTCCATTAACACTAATAATCCCAACACAATGAAAATATCAATTTCATCTTTAATCAATACGAACTTATTCATCATTAATATTATAAATCACAATATTTAACAACCAGATCATTCACAGGAAAGAGATGGCTTTTCGATAAGGATTTCTCCTTATTGGCGCGCAATTAGGTGACCAAACCTCTACTTGACAAAACTTCCTAGACATTGTCAATATTGCAAATAATAATATGAATAACTTTGTCATCTCAATTATTAATTTAATAATAATAAATATTATGCAGATGATATTGTGACAATAATTGAATCAATAATATGAGAGATATTGTGCAGTAATTATTGTAGTAATAACTGAGTATAACTGAGTGACTTATCACGTAAGCATCAATAATCAATATCGTATGCTACTATGCAAACCACGCATATTACTGTTCTTTTACCACCGGGTAGTTCAACAGTTTAACAGTAAAACTTTCGCCGTTATTTTTATAAAAAGATAATTCTGTCGTTTTCTAAATACGACGATACTTCCATTGTGGGGTCCACCAATAATTGTGCCTTCTTACGAATATTCCCTGTTAAAACGAATATTCCACAACCAATCGAATATTATATAACCACTTGCTTACTTTGCAAAATTTGTAAATATTACCCACAACTATAACATTATATCAAATTCACACCGTAATATTCAAAAATATATTTCGAGAAAAATTAATCTTTATTCATAAAAGTTGGGGTCTTACAAACGAACCAGATTAATTCACTTTTAAACGGACGGTCCATATTGATTTACTATTAAAACTTAAAGCAACGGTCCATACTGATTTACTATTAAAACTTTAAACCAGCGATCCATATTGATTTACTATTATAACTTCAACCAACGGTTTGAAATATTAGCACATCTCATCATGGAATAATAAGTCAAACTTATAACAAATACCTCATAACAAACCCCTTTATTTACATCAAAAATTGAATAAATATTTACCACAAATCACTTATCTTTAATAAACACATTTTTAATCTATTAACAATTATTCATCATTAATATTATAACTCGTAATATTTAACAACCAGATCATTTCCAGGAAAGAGGGGGCTTTCCGATAAGGATTTCTCCCTGTTGGCGCGTAATTAGGTGACCAAACCTCTCCTCGACAGAAATTTCTAGACATCGTCAATATTACAAATAATAATATGAATAACTTTGTCGTCTCAATTATTAATTTAGTAATATAAAATATTATACAGATGTTATTGTGACAATAATTGAATCAAATAACGTGAGATACTATTTAGCAATTACTGTAGCAATAATTGAGTATAACTGAGTGACTTCTCACGTAAACATCAATAATCAATACAGTGTGCTACTATACAACCGCGCGTATTGCTGTTCTTTTACTACCAGTTAGTTCAACAGTTTAAAATATTTCAGTCATTTTCTAACTACGACAGTACCTCCGTTGTGGGGTCCACCAATGATTGTGCCGTCGTACGAATATTCCCTGTTAAAACGAATATTCCCCGACCAATCAAATATTCCCCGACACAACGAATATTTTATATCAGCTTGCTTATTTTGCAAAATTTTCAAATGTCACCCTTAACTTTAACCTTTATCAATTTAACTATTTACTAAATAAAATAATAATTAAAAAAAAATTGAATACTTTCATTTCATAAAATTTGGGGTCTTACAATAAATATCAAACTGTCTCAAACCACAATCTAAAATAATTATTACAATTCCGAACAAATTAATGTATCACAACCTAAACATAATATATCTAAATCATTTGGATAAAAGGGAGCTCTCGTCATACTTGCCCTTGATCCCCCTGATTACCTGTCGAAAGAAAAACACAGCATGAGCCAAATGCCCAGTACGGATATAGAATACAAATAATGAACTGAAATAACTAACTCAATTAAATGAAATGAAACGAAACGAACTGAAACGAAACAAACAAAACTAACACAACTAACTGATAGGATAAATCAAATGGCTGGGTGTTATTTCATACCGAGCTCAGAACAAAATAAAATATACCTTGCCACACAGGCAAGTCAAATAATGCTACACAGGTAAATCAAATAATGCCACACAGGCAAGTCACACACGTTGGACCGTGAATCCAATGCATGTAAAGTCGAAAGGTGTGTTTAACACAAATATCACCAATCCGCAGAACAGAACAGAAAACTAGGGTCGACCCATACGCCTCCCATAACAAAACACCAAATGGCCAACTCCCACCGGAGCACAAAACGGAGACGCCGTGGACTGATCACACCGCCACGGAAGGTGTCATGCCTCGGTGCCAAGAGGACATGCCTGTGGTACCCCCACAGATGGTTATAGCTCAGGTATACCCTACGGTATTCTAACAAAAATATAATGTCACAACACATGCAACAAAATATCAACACAGAGGGGTTCTAACATGTACATGTTAAATCGAATGAAACATCAACACAAGTCTCCAAAAATATACTAACATGTACACCACTACAAAAATCGAAATAAATATTAAACCTGATAAACAAGTTCAAAGAGTGCAAACATGAGTTCTAAATATCAATGCCCCAAAATGAAACTATCACATGGATTTGAGAAGGAACAGGCATGCGAAACAATAACTAATTTTTAAACAAAAACAAAACGAAAAAATCAAAATTAAAAGGATTATCGCTGAAGGAATACGGAATCCGTACCTGAATTAAGCAATGTAATACCCCAAAATTATTATCCCAATATAGTTCATTAAATTCCTTCCGTTCGAACTAATTAAACAAAATAATAATAAATATAAGTTATTTAATAACTATAATTTATAATAACATGAATTTATTTCTTAATTTACATTAGTTTTATGATACAAATCCAAATTAAATTATAATTGAACTTTTAATCATTTCTCTTTTATTATTTCAGACAAAACAATACCTGTATATATATATATATATATATATATAAATGAATTGTAACTTGATTGTAACACCCCAGTCCCACATCGAAAGATAGGGAGAAAATTTGTCTACATACAAGGAAATAAGTTACTACCAATAGTTCCTTCAAGTCATGACCTTTTAAGAGCCTGTAGTGGGCTAAGATGACCCAAGAAGATACTATTGGGCAAGTAGTTTGAGGCCTTATTTTGATAGATTTGATTCGATTCAGACTTGGGATTTGACCCAATATTTGTTCCAGACTCAGAATTTGACCCGGGTTGTTTAATATGGTATCAGAGCCGACTCTCGAAAGGTCGGGTCGGGTCATCCGATCGGGTTGCCGGAGGTAGGGACACGAAGGCTGGTGGTATTATCCCATAATGGAGATATGGAGGTCCGGAGGTGGGGACACGAAGCCAGACGGTATTATCCCACAATGGCTGGAGAGGCAAAGATCTTTGGGTTGTATGTGTGATCGGATTCTGATGGGGACGTCAGAAATTTAAATGGGAGAGTTTGTAACACCCCAGTCCCACATCGAAAGATAGGAGAAAAATTTGTTTGCATATAAGGAAATAAGTTACTACCAATAGTACCTTCAAGTCATTACCTTTTGGGAGCCTATGGTGGGCTAAGATGACCCAAGAAGATACTATTGGGCAAGTAGTTTGAGGCCTTATTTTGATGGATTTGATTCGATTCGGACTTGGAATTTGACCCGGGTTGTTTCATAATGCCTCCATATTTTAAGTGCGAAAACGACAGCTACCAACTCTAGATCATGAGTAGGATCATTCCTCTCATATTCTTTGAGTTGTCACAAGGCATAGGCTATGACTTTCCCATATTGTATGAGAACACATCCTAAACCTCTGCTTGAAGCATCACTGTAGATGACATATCCCTCCGAACCAGATCGGATTGTCAGAACAGATGCTGAAATGAGTCTCCTCTTGAGTTCTTGAAAACTCTTCTCACATTCCTCGCTCCAACCGAATTTTGTATCTTTTCAATCATCTAAGTTAATGGAGTAGTGATTCGAGAAAATACTTCCACAAATCTCTGATAATAATCAGCTAAGCCCAAAAAGCTATGTACTTCGGTAACTGACTTAGGTTTCTCCCAACTTTGAATTGCTTCAATCTTTGTCAGGTCAACAGATATTCTATGATTTAATATCACGTGCCCAAGGAATGCTACTTTCTCAAGCCAGAACTCGTATTTCTTCAACTTGGCATACAGTTTGTTTTCATGAAGATTTTGGGTATTAGCCTCAAGTATTGCTCATGGTCTTCACGGCTTTTGGAGTATATAAGGATGTCATCAATAAAGACTACAACAAAATGATCTAAATATTTCTTGAATACTCGGTTCATCATATCCATGAAAGCCGCAGGAGCATTAGTCAATCCAAAAGACATGACTAGGAATTTGTAATGCCCGTACCGAGTTTTGAAAGTAGTCTTTGGAA
This sequence comes from Panax notoginseng, assembly GCA_016801055.1. Lineage (NCBI taxonomy): Eukaryota > Viridiplantae > Streptophyta > Magnoliopsida > Apiales > Araliaceae > Panax > Panax notoginseng. The sequence continues at coordinate 101,518,807 of CM029017.1, read as the reverse complement.
TGTCATTAGTTTTAACTTTTAACTGATGATAGATCGATTTTTGAAAAGAATTTAGCACCTTGCAACTGGTCAAACAAGTCATCAATTCGAGGTAACGGGTACCTATTTTTTACGGTGACATGATTCAACTCTTAATAGTCAATACAAAGTCGAATACTTCTATCTTTCTTTTTTACGAATAGAACAGGAGCACCCCAAGCAGACGTTCTAGAACGAATGAAACCGATGTCTAACAATTCTTGCAGTTGGATTTTTAACTCTTGAAGTTCAATAGGAGCCATTCGATACGGGGCTTTAGAAATATATTTTGTACCGGGTTCAAGGTTAATACAAAATTTGATTTCTCGCTCTAGGGGTAGACCAGGAAGTTCTTCAGGGAATACGTCAATAAATTTATTAACAGTAGAAATATCATTCAAATCTGATGTTTTTTTGTTTAAATCCGTGACATGGGCTAAGAAAGCTTGACATCTGTTTTTTAATAAACGAATAGATTTGTGGCTTGATATGACAGTGATTGACTTTAGTGGTTTGGTTGCTTGAATTCGTATAATAGGTTGTTTAGGAATATGAAAACTAACAGCCTTACGAAAATAATCAATTTTTGCATGATGAGTGGTTAACCAATCAATCCCTAAAATCACATCAAATACAAGTATTTTCAAAGAAATAAGATCGACAGGCAACGTGCGGTCGCCAATTTGAATCAAACAAGACTTATAAATAGTGGATGTTATGAAGGTTTCTCCCAACGGAGTTTCAACAGATAAATCAAAGTCTAATTTCTCCGGAGTCAAATTTAAACGTTGAGCGTAAGTAGGAGAAATAAAAGAATGGGTAGAACCGGTATCGAATAAGGTATAGACTTCGCTAGAGTTTATGATTAGCTTACCCGTGATAACTCGTTCGGATTCCTCGCTTTTTGAGAGGTCACGACAAACGCTCTCCCTTGAACTACCGGCTTTAACTTCTCTGGGACGACCTTTGGTGCCTCTATCCCAGCTGGACTTGGCTTTACTGCACGACAAAATCGATCTAGGTGACCTTCTCTTACATAATTGTAACATGTTTTGGACTGCTGCGTACAGTTTGGACTGATGTGTCCCTCCCCTCCGTATTTGTAGCATACGATCGGTGATCGTTCTCCTTCTTTAATAATGGGTGTTGGTGATGACGTCCTTCCACCATTATTTAATCTCCTCTTCTTGAAATTTACACTTTTATTGCCTTGGCCATGATTACCACCGAAGTGGTTACCATTTCTGGCATGTTGACGTCTTCCACGTTTGTTGTCACCGCTTTGATGACTACTACCACTAGTATTATCATTTTATCGGCTGCTCTCTCTTGGTTGGGTTGACTCATTATCACGCTCCAATAACTGAGCCCTATTTACAACATCTGAACACAAACACAGTTTGTGAGAAATTAGGTATTGACGTATCTTGGGTTTCAAACCTCTTAGAAATATCAGCTGCATTCTCTCCTCATTATCAACCAAGTGAGGAGCAAACCGGGACAACTCGGTAAACTTAGCTTCGTACTGTGACATGGTCATATTATTTTGCTCTAGCTTGATGAACTCCACCTCTTTCATGTGACGAATACTTTTGGAAAAGTAATTGTTGTTAAATAATTCTTAGAACTTTTCCTAAGACATCTTCAGTGTGGCAGGCTGAGTACGCTTTACATATTTCCACCAGTAATATGCCTCTCCTCGCAACATGAAAGTGGAAAAGAAAACCTTTTGCTCCTCGAAGCATCCCAAGATATCAAATATCTTGGTGATCTGCTTTATCCACTTCTCCACCTTAAGTGGCTTTGGCTCTCCCAAAAACTCTGGTGATCCCAGTTCCTTGAACTGCTTAGCGGTGACCATCCATGAGTTACCAGTGTTTCCACCTGCATTTTGGATAGGAGTCTCTCTCGCCTGATGTTGCATGAATTGTAGAAAGCCTATGAACATTCCATCGTTCATCATTTGGTCGGTGTTGTTGTTTACCTGAGGATTATTGCCTTCTTGATGTACATTATCCTGGGTATTGATCTTTTGTGACTCAACGGTGTCCTGTGCTCCATTGCTATTCTCAACATTCTCGGATGTCATTTTCAAACACTGCCACAAAACAAGAGTTAATTGACATACCACATATTATCCCTATATTCTGACCGACCAAATAAATAACGATTAAACTTGGGTAGGTCATACTAGCAAAGGAATTACTCGCCCCTCCCCTCCTAGTTCTAGTCTCACATCTCAGTCAGGGATCATATCCCTAAGCTTTGATACCAACTGTGACGCCTATACATCACCCATTTTGAGTCGCCAAATACATGGTACATAATACAAATACAAACTTCATTTATACAATACGACAAAGCGTAGCTAAGAGTTTTTACACAAATATTATCCATTAGACAGTATTCAAACTTAAAAAAGAGTCCTCATTACATTTATTATCACACTAAATAGTGAGGACTACTAAAACAACCCTCAGAGACCGTCACTCCATTCCTTGACTAGTCCCGGCTACGTTCTCATTTCTTGAAGAGAACAATGAAAGCAAAAGGGTGAGCTTAACTAGCCCAGTAAGAAATATTATGACTAAGATAATGCAAAATAAATTAGCGTTAGCCTTCAATAGTGTTAAACTGATAAAATATAATAAACATTAGGTTTAACTGCAGCGGAACAAGCAATCCATTAGAAGAGTCAAGTAGAGCATTGTAACACCCCAGTCCCACATCGAAAGATAGGGAAAAAATTTGTCTATATATAAGGAAATAAGTTAATACCAATAGTACCTTCAAGTCATGACCTTTTGGTAGCCTGTGGTGGGCTAAGATGACCCAAGAAGATACTATTAGGCCAGTGGTTTGAGGCCTTATTTTGATGGATTTGATTCGATTCGGACTTGGGATTTGACCCGAGATTTGTTCCGGACTTGGGATTTGACCCGAGTTGTTTTATATGGTATCAAAGCCGACTCTCGAAAGCTCGGGTCGGGTCATTCGATCGGGTTGCCGGAGGTGGGTTCACGAAGGCTGGTGGTATTATCCCATAATGGAGACATAGAGGTCCGGAGGTGGGGACACGAAGCTAACCGGTATTATCCCACAATGGCTAGAGAGGCAAAGATCTTTGGGCCGTGTGTGTGATCGGTTGTGACGGGGACGTCAGAAATTTAAGTGGGGGAGTTTGTAACACCCCAGTCCCACATCGAAAGATAGGAGAAAAATTTGTCCGCATATAAGGAAATAAGTTACTACTAATAGTACCTTCAAGTCATGACCTTTTGGGAGCCTGTGGTGGGCTAAGATGACCCAAGAAGATACTATTGGGCCAGTGGTTTAAGGCCTTATTTTAATGGATTTGATTCGATTCGGACTTGGGATTTGACCCGAGATTTGTTCCGGACTCGGGATTTGACCCGGGTTGTTTCAAGCATGATATCTACTATCTTCTATGATTTAAAAGTTTATCATCAATTTTATCGCTGAGACTCAGCTAAATAAATAAACCACATCATCGAATCATCCATGCACTACAGGCCAAGGATATTCATTAATTAGTATCACGACCACGAATTATCCATGCACTACGAGCCAAAAATATTCGTGTTTTCACTAATGGTCATGATTATGCCAACAACTGTCCATCAATGCATTACGTGCCAATGTTGACTTTTACCACATCATTTGTAACATTACGGGTCATGATTATATTGAATAATTCATGGTCATAATCATACCAATCAACAGTACATCTATGCACTACGGCCAAAGATGACTTTCATCACAATATAAGCATGAGGATGATGACAATGATATAAGAATTCAATTAAACGAAAGCAAAGGATAAATTTTAAAGATTTATAATTCAATTTATCCATAATTCAATAATGTCCAAATTGTCAACATGACACTGCTTTGTGGAGTAAAATTCAAGAATAATATTGTATCAAAAATGATTTGGACCGATAAGAAATCATTTTTTGTCATGAATAGTACCCCGAGTGAATAGTACTCGTGTAACACCCCCTTCTCGAAAAGGAAAGGGAGGTCACGTGCAAAGCACAACAAACCTCAAAATAAGTAAATAGAGCACTAATGACTTCAAATATGTAATAATGATATCCATCAATGAAGTACTAAATACAGTTCTCCAACTAGAGTCGAAATAAACAAAACTAAAAATTGAAACAACCTAGATAGTCAAAGACAACTCTCTCATCACACTAGCCCTGAATCACCCCTGCAAACCTGTCGGAAGAAAAACACAGCATGAGCCAATTGCCCAGTACGGATACAGATATACAAAAAATATACAACTGATATACGAAAACAATTGAGACAAAATACTGAACAAAGCCTCAAGTGTAAATACGGACGAAAATATAATATCCAAAGATCTGAATGGAATATATCTGAATCAATATAATTGACGAAACCAATAAAAGAATAAAGAAATAACAAACTGAACTAACTAACTCAATGACTTGAACTGAACAGAAACCAACAAAATGAATCCAATAAAATAATAGGCTGAAACAAATGGCTGGAGTTATTTCATACCGAATGAGCTCAGAAATATATCTTGCCACACAGGCAAGCCAAACTAATGCCACACAGGCAAATCAAATGATGCCACACAGGCAACCAAAATAATGCCACACAGGCAAATCACACATTGGACCGCGAATCCAAATGTATGCAAATCGGATATTGTGTTTGGCACAACATCACCAATCCGCAGAACAGAAAACTAGGGTTAACCCATACGCCTCTCACAACAAAATACCAAATGGCCCACTTCCTCCGGAGCCCAAAACGGAGACGTCGTGGACTAATCACACCGCCACGAAAAGTGTCATGCCTCTCGTGCCAAGACGACATGCCTGTGGTACCCCCACATGTGGTTATAGCTCAGGTATACCCTATGGTATTATAACAAAAATACTATGTCACAACACATGCGACATAATACCAATAAAAGAGTTCTATATGTACATGTTGAATCAAATCAAATTATAGTCACAAGGTCTCAAAAAGAAGGTAGCAACATGTACCGCTCTACAATTATCAAAAATAAATACTAAACATGATATCCTAATTCAAAGAGTACAAATACGAGTCATGTGTATCAACTCCAAAATGAAACTAATATATTTATTTTACAAGAAACAATTATGTGAAATCATAACATAATTCGAAATAAGGAAACAAACGAATAAATCAAATTTAACAAGAGTATCGCTAAAAGAGTACGAAATCCGTACCTGAATTAAGCAATATCATACCCAAAATTATAATTCGAATATAACTCATTAAATTCCTTCCATCCGAACTAATTACACAAATTAACAGAAACAAATTAATAATTCATACGCTAAATTACTAATTAATAAACCCTTATCCCAAGATTTATTATTATTATTATTATTATTATTATTATTATTATTATTATTATTATTATTATTATTATTATTATTATTATATTCCATATATTTTTTTTAAATACCATTTGTACTAACTATGTACTTATATTTATCATACCTCTGTTTTACAAGGAATACACATAAACTGAAATCCTGAAACAAATTCTAATTAATTACAAACTTAATCATAACTCCCAACTCCGTTCTAATATATAAAAAATTATATAACATGATACCACAACATAATATATAGTAACAATACTTTGCAATATTTACTCCATGTTCCAAACAAGCTAATCTAAATTATACTTTATTCATTTGCTAGTTTTAATTAAGATTCCCTCCCAGGCATGACTTACAATAATAAACAATCAAATTAATTAACCTTGCACGATCCGGTCATAAAATAACTAAAAAAAATACCCAATAATAAAAATAATGGTATTATCTTGGTTGGGAGAATTTTTCTCTTTCTATTTTGTGTACTCACAGCCGCTACTTCTATTCACTTCATATTAGATGGAATCCAATACAATTAGGTTTGTGTCATATATATAATTAATCATCCTTGTTCTAATAGGATTTTATAACATTGAACTTAATTAGTTTTAAAGCTCAAATTTACTAGATTAATATTTTCTGTTACTTATTATTATAGCCCACATACATTATTTTTAAATTTGACCCAAATAAAAGAAAAGCCCAATTATTCTATTTAAAATATATATTTAAATGCTATTTACATTATTTATTATTATCATTATTATATATATTTTTTTACCGGGTATTACAACTCGAGTGAATAGTACCCCATGAATAGTCCTTCAAAAATAGTAACCCGTGAATAGTATCCCGACATGAAAAGATTAAAAATTATCAAGAATGCTCAGAATAATATTTCCCTCAAAAGATACTGGATAAAGCGCAAATATCAAGGATATCCTACTAATTTCATGGAGTATAGAAACAATACTTATCAACATAAGTGTAGAATTAAGAATATAAAATGAAATAATATTACTTACATACTACAGAGTATGGAAGAAAATATTATTTCTTACGAATATTGAACAAGAATAATATTACTTACGAATACGAAATAAATAATATCCCTTACCTTAGTATGAGATTGGATACTGAAATAGTTTAGTAACAGAATACTCTTCTTTTTTCTGTCTGATTCTCTCTCTATAGAATTCTCTTGTGAGTCGCAGTGAATTGGTGAGAATGAAAGAAGAAATAAGCTTCTATTTATAGAAGATTTCTAGCTTAGCCCTTGCAATGTAAAAAGGCAAGTGGCTTAACAACTGGTGATGTGAAAAGAAAAGTAGTTTGACGCCTGTAATGTGAAACAACAAGTGGTTTGACGCCTATAATGTGAAACAACAAGTGGTTTGACGCCTGTAATAAGAAACGATAATTGGTTCGACGCCTGTAATATGAAACGCCAATTAGTTCGACGCCTGTAATGTAAAAAACCACAAGTTGTTCGATGCCTGTAATGTGAAATGACAATTGGTTCGACGTTTGGTAAAGGCAAGTACTATTGGCGAAAGTGACCCTTAGATGATGACATATGAGCCCCATAGAATAAACCAAACTTACAACAAACGTCTCATAACAGACTTCTTATTTATATCAAAGATTAAATAAATATTTACCACAAATCATTTTATCTTCAATCAACACATTTTTTAATCTTTCAACAATTATTCATCATTAATATTATAACTCACAATATTGACAATCAGATCATTCTCAGAAAAGAGGGGGCTTTTCGATAAGGACTTCTCCTTATTGGCGCGCAATTAGGTAACCAAGCCCTTTCCTCGACAGAACTTTCTAGACATCGTCAATAATGCAAATAATAATATGAATAACTTTATCGTCTCAACTATTGATTTAATAATATAAAATATTGTGCAGATGATACTGTGACAATAATTAAATCAATAACGTGAGATACTATGCAGCAATTACTGTAGCAATAATTGAGTATAACTGAGTGACTTCTCACGTAAGCATCAATAATCAATACAGTGTGCTACTATACAACCATGTGTATTACTATACTTTTATCACTAGGTATTTCAACAGTTAACGGTAAAACTTTCACCGTTATTTTTATAAAAAGATAATTCTATCATTTTTTTAACTCCGACAATAATTCTGTTATGGGGTCCACCGTGCGAATATTCCCCAATAAAAAGAATATTCTCCGACCAAACGAATATTTTATAACAACTTGCTTACTATATAAAATTTATAAATATTATCTACAACTATAACATTATATTAAATCCGCACCATAATATTCAAAATGATATTTAGAGAAAAATAATCTTTATTTATGAAAGTTGGGGTCTTACAATTTTGAAGTTTATTCTAATCTATTTTGTATACTACACAAATTTATATTATCAAGTCATCTTTCACGATTTCATAAAATACAAGTTAGTGTACACCATGAAACGTATATGTGGGAGTTACTAATTAAATTATAAATATACACATAGTTTGAACAACTACATAGAAAGCAATATCTAATCACGTGTTAAGGTAATGGATATCATTTTATTTCATACTCTTAAATTTATGGTAAAAAATTATTATTCGTTTCTACAGCTTTATCATTAAATAGTAAAAATTTCTAAAATGATTATAATTTCCTTCATAGTTGGTGTATCTTTTGACTTGAACCTTCCTATTGAATTTTAACCGTTATATTTGAATTGTGAAACTTATATTTTATTCTTGAACTTGAATCAATATTCTGGATATTGTGTTGATAATTTGAACAATATTAGACTCTGAACAAATTAAATTGCAAGTCTCTAATGTTTATTCTTTATCTTATTATTCTTATGATTTATGTTCATCCTTTATATCATTGTTATAATCATCAATACTTAAGTTGTGGTAAAAGTTCTCTTTGGTCTGGGTGCAAAGAGGAACTGTTGATTGAGATTATCATGATAATTGGTGTTACAGTTGAATGTCTTTGGTCAGAGTGTAAAGACAATATGATTATTGAGTGTTTTTAACTTGTGTGGCAATGACACGTGATGAAAGTTCTCTTTGTTTTGGGTGCAAAAAGGAAATGTTGATTGGCTTGATCATGACCAATTGGTGTTACAGTTGATGATCTTGATGGTGGATATTTTTTTATTGGAGAAAATAATAGACATTATAATCTATTTGACTCATTTAATGGATTGTTCATTCCGCTGTAATTGTTTGTTGAAAACTTATGTTGTCTATCATTTTCTAAATCTCTGATTTTGAAGGCCAATGATAATTTATTCTTCGTTATCCTAGTCATGATATTCTTTACTGAAATATTTGAGCTTACCCTTTTATTTCATAATTCTTTTTTATTGGAGAAAATAATAGACATTATGATATATTTGACTCATTTAATGGATTGTTCATTCCGCTGTAATTGTTTGTTGAAAACTTATGTTGTCTATCATTTTCTAAATCTCTGATTTTGAAGGCCAATGACAATTTATTATTTGTTATCCTAGTCATGATATTCTTTACTGAAATATTTGAGCTTACCCTTTTATTTCATAATTCTTTTCAAAAAAGTGAAAGTGTAGATAAGGCTAATAGGGAGAACATGAGAATGGAATAATGGTCCAAGTTAGTAATTATAGTAGTTCTCACCACGTTGTGAAATAGTGTGACAATAATTATACTGAATACTTAATGTGTCTGTTGTCGTACTATAGACAACATTGTAATAATTATAAATAGGATAATTTATGTTAGTTGTTTGTAGTTTGACCACTCAAATTGGGTAATATAGGCCCAATTTGGGGGTGTAACATTTTATATATAATGATTATGAAATGTTTTTTAAAATTTTATAAATTAATTTACTATTGCTGTGACGTCCCCAAAATAGGTCCATTCCACCCAACCCATTCTGAGTCGCCAAATACATGGTACAGAAAATAACTACAACTTTATTACAACAATTGTCGTGCAAAATACAACAACACATATGCGTGAGTTTGGATACAAATATATACCAAATGTGACATTGGACACCATCATGTGTCAGCACCTCACAAAGGTACCTTACATAAAGGTGCAGTCAAAAACTATTTTAGAAACTAGAATCTTTGGGAAGTGCTCAAGGAAACCTTCGTACATGGAAGGCCATGCATCTAGGTTATGATAGATATCATATGGCCACAGATTTATCCTTGGTTGACCCAATAGACCCCAAAGAAAAGCAAGAAGATTACTATCATATTCTTCCCAATGGTGAGTCTTCTCTTGACTTATCATTATCTCCACTATCTCTAATTGAGAATTATACTTCAAACAAACACCAAGATTATATAGGTAGCGCTCGTAGATATACTCAGCAAGTAGATGTGCACAACCCTGTCTTATGATGACACGAGGTTGTATGTCATTAGAAATCTTGTATGACAGTGCCAAAACACCCTTCCAACGTTGGGTTCGCTTCACCCTAGATGATTCACCAAATATAACTAATAAATGATGACCACCGTTCTATTCCTCTGTTACCCCCGCTCGACCCAGCTACACTCTTATTACCTGAAAGGAATTGTGAAACAGAATGGTGAGCACAACTAGCCCAGTAAAGAATATCATGACTAAAGATAAATAAATTATCAATCGCCTTCAACCGAATTAAATCATAGATTTAGAACATATGGTAGATGATAAAAATTTTCAACCATAGTTGCAACGGAACGAGCAAACCATTAGAAGAGTCAAATAGACCATAAAGTCTATTATCTTCTCCACATTAAAAGTCCACCAATAATGTTTTATCCCTGTAATATTAATCAACAGTTCCTTTTCACAATTATATGAATAACTTATAATCATAATTGTAATTCTAAATTCCTCTTCGCATCCAGGACGAAGATAATTTTCCTCACATGTCATTACCTGAAACATCAATGATCATGGTTATACCAAATCACAGTTCATGTTCATAATCATATTAATAAATTCATCTTTGCACTACAGGCCAACGATATTCGTCAACAGTTCATCTTTGCACTACTGGCCAAAGATATTCAACAACAGGTCATCTTTGCACTACGGGCCAAAGATATTCATCAACAATTCATCTTTGCACTACAGGCCAAAGATATTCCTCAACAGTTCATATTTGCACTACAGGCCAAATATATTCATATCTCAAAGAAATATATAATCATTTCAAAATTTATATAAACAATAATTATAACCATGTTGATCATTTCACCTTTGCACTTAAGCTAAAGATATTCATTTATAAATTCAATGGTCATGATCATACCAGTCAACAATTCAACTTTGCACTACTGGCCAAAGAAAACCCATAGTCATGATCATACCAAAAATCTACCCATCTTTACACTCAAGTCAAAGAGAAATATCATCATTAGGATTATAAAAATATTATATATGATAATGAAATCAATATAATCAACATATAGATTTAATCTCAAGAGTAATATTCATAACTCAACTATAATTTGGTCAGAAAAAGAAACTAATTTTGTCATGAATAGTAACTCGTGAATAGTAACTCATGAATAGTAAACTCGACACAAAAAGGTAGAAATTCCACAATAAAATTCATACCAATATTTCGGTATAATGATATTGAAAGAATAACATTTCTTAAATTTATAAACAATTTATTTTAATTATTTACACTTTACTAAATAATGCATTTAATCATCCTAAAATGCCAAACTCATAAGATTTCATTACCAATAACCAAAACCCTCATAAAAAATCTGCACATACCTCATATAGGATTCTCAAGCCATAAAATCCTATTTTCTAATTTTCTTACTTCACATAACATATTTAATTCATTTTCTCATAACTAGTCTATTTTCATGAAAAATACCAAATCAGTTCTAAAAATATTTCTTTTCTGAGATTTAGCATAATATAGTCCCATATTGAACATATATTTTTCTCAGAATTTTTAAAACTCATTTACAATTTTTCATATGGCCAAAACTGCCGAATATTTAGATATTTATCATAAATTGTACTTTTATCCAAAAATTTTGAAATTCACAGAGTACACTGATATTATATAGATATACCTTCAATAAAAATTTTATCAATTTTGGAGTTAACCACAAGGAGTTATAAGCGGTTACTTTTAAAATAGAAATTCTAAAATGGAAATGGGAGCACGTCACGATGGATTTTGTGGTAGGACTTCCAGCAACACAGAAGGGTTACGATGCTATATGGGTAATTGTCGACCGTCTTACAAAGTCAACACACTTTTTGCCGATCAAGATTAGGTATAATTTGGATCAACTAGCAAAATTGTATATCAAGGAAATTATTTCGAGATATGGAGTTCCAGTATCAATCGTGTCTGATAGAGATCAGCGCTTCACGTCAAACTTTTGGAGGAGTCTTCAAGAAAGAATGGGAACACAATTAAGGTTGAGTACTGCGTATCATCCACAGACTGATGGGCAAAGCGAGAGAACGATTCAAACATTAGAAGACATGCTCAGAGCCTATGTGATGGATTTCAAGGGAAGTTGGGAGGATCATCTTCCATTGGTATCTCCTTGGAAGTGGAGATTATCAAAGTGATAAGAGCTCGACTAGTAGCAGCTCAAGATCGACAAAAGAAGTACGCAGATATTCATCGCAAGAAAAGAGATTTTGAAGTGGGAAGCTACGTATTTCTGAAGGTATCTCCTTGGAAGGGGAAGATAAGATTTGGGAAGAAAGGTAAACTGAGTCCAAGGTTTATTGGACCATTCGAAATACTAAAGAAGATAGGGAAAGTAGCGTATGAGGTAGCTCTACCTCCTGAACTGGAACATATTCACAATGTGTTTCATGTGTCAGTGTTGCGTCCGTACAAGCCGGATTACAAGCATGTGATATCATACGAGCCGATTCAAGTCGAGAAAGACTTATCGTACGAGGAGATTCCTATAGAAATTTTAGATAGGAAAGAGCAGAAAATGACAAATAAGGTTATACATTCTGTCAAAGTGCTCTGGAGGAACCACAATGCTGAGGAAGCTACTTGGGAACTCGAGAAAAAGATGAGGAAAGAGTTTCCAAATCTTTTTGAGTAACCTTAATGAAATTTCGGGGACGAAATTCTTATAAAGAGGGGAGAATGTAATAACCAAGAATTTCTATGATACATTATAAATAAGTATTACATAATCGATAATAATTTATGGATGATGAAGTGATTTTGTGGATAATATGATATAATATTAAAGAAAGTCTCACCAATAAGTCATATAAGTTAGTGAACTAACCTAAGTATTTTAATAATCTAGAAAATAGATTTAAGAGGTTAAACCCTAAGTAAGTACTCAATAAACTTGAATAAGACAAGTCTAATTGGGTTATGTAAGTTAATTAACATTATTGATTGATGTGAATGTGTAAATATAAATAATAATGAGTAATAGTTCATGAGATAATAGGGTTAATATTACTAAGGATGGCTAGTAGTTTAAACAAGCCCAATAATTCTTTAAGTATTGGACTTGTAAATAATTTGATTATTGAGATAGCCCACTATTGAATTTAATGGGCAAGTATGCTAGTAGCATAATTATTTAAGGGTGGAGGCCCAAGTTCATATTAATTAGTAAGTCAAACTAGTTAATTAAAAGTCTAATAGGTTATTTGTGGAAAGCCCAAAACATCTTTTATAATGGCCCAACTTGTAGCCCAATTGATGAGGGTACTTTAGACATTTAGTATGCTAGATATTTCAATGAAAACAAAAGCAAAACTTGGAGATAAGAAGGCCACTTGGCCGGCCAAAGATAAGGAGAGAAAGGGGGAATGAATGTCATCATTTCAAGCTCCCAAATTTCCAAAAGATATTTACTTAATGGGCTAGGTGTCATTTTGTTTATGGAGCCAACATATTAGTAAGTAATCTTGTAATAATTAAGAGAGAGAGAGGAGATATGTTAGTGGATTAGATATAGATATACTAATGTATCTATATATTTTTGTCCAACACATTAAACTATCTTCTCTTTCATCTTTTATTTTATCTCATCTTATTTTTCTTTAGTTAACCAAGCAAAACATAAGAGAGAGAGAGAGAGAGAGAGGGAAAATTTGGTGGAAAGGAGAGATAGAGGAAGAGATACACCATTGATGCATCCTAAGTTTGTTAATTACTTTGGAAGATTAAGAAGAAGTGCTCAAAGATCTAGGTATAAATCTTAAACTTGTGGATTTTCTTTTTATTTTGTTTTATCTTGGTTATCTAAGGTTTATGATCTTGAGGTCTAAAACCTTCTATCTACATGTTTTATATGGTTTCAAGTATGATTCTAACATATTTGAGTGTTAGAAAGTGAATCAAAAGGATATAAGAAAAACTAGTTTTGTTTTGTTAGAAAACTCTAGTTTTTTTTCACATCCTTTGATCGACTACCGTTTTTGATCTACACCTTCTTTTTGTGATTCGTCAAAGAGGGGTGCTAGATATGTAAGTTAACTACTAAACCCAAGTGGTAGAATTCAAAACTGTTGAATACACAAGTGGTAGCAACTGTTTTAGGAAAAACAGTTTGGTCTTTTGAAAGAAAAATAAACTATTTTTGGACAGTCAATGCAAGGGGTATTTTCATCATTTTTCTGGCATTTAAAAATTCTAGAAAAATTTGGAAGAGTAATATGATGAGTTATCTTTCAAACCCAAGTGGAATCACCTAAAAAGGAGTTGTAGATTTCCGTATGGACTGAATTTAGCAAAGTAGGTAAAAGCTAAAAATCCCAAAACGGGGTCTGCCCAAAATTTTGAAAGGGCAATTTCGGCCATTTAATATATGAAATAAATTTCGGCCTTTGGGGACATGAAAATATATGTCATAAAGTAACTCCTGTCCAAAAATGAGCTCATTCCGACTTAAAATGACCAAATTATGATCATTTCAATATTTCAGTTTTTCGGACAAAAATCACTATAACCGGAATTCTATAACTCCGATGGTCACAAAATTTAAACTGGAGGGTCATGTTAACATGTATGAGATTATGCCAAGAGATGGGAATTTCTGGAGTTGAGCATTATGGGGCTAATTTCTTAAGCCACGCACTAAAAATGATTTTTTTAAAAATAGTAAAAGAAATTGAAAAATTACAAAAAAATACTTTTTGTATATGAAATACATGTATATAAGTATGGCCAAAGGATAGAAAAATAATAAGTTGATTTGGTATTTTTGTAAAGGAGATATGGAATCCAGCTTACTGGATTGGAAGAAATGTTGAATCCAGTTTGCTGGATTGAAAGATTTAAAATCCAGTTTGCTGGATTGAAGGATTTAGAATCCAGTCATGCTGGATTGAAAGTTTGTTGAATCCAGTTTGCTGGATTAGCCAATCCAGGTGGCTGGATTGCATGTTTGTATAATCTATACTATGATGTTAGTATTCATCTTACTAGATTATAAAGAAGAGCTAATAAAAGGAAAGATTAAGTGTTAAATCAGAAGGTATATGAAAAAGTAATTAAAATGCTATCAAAGAATGTTATTAATGAGGATGTTTTTAGATAATTGATTATGTGGTTAAGTGTTAACTAAATTGCTGATGGAGTAATTGTATTTTGATATAAAGTATAATATGTTGATTGTAAGATCAATCTTAACAATGATAGGTCTTTACAGTAAAGAGATTAAATTAAATTGTGTAGCAGTAGATCGCAGTCAAGGCAAGTTCTCTAACTCAAACTTGAGTTATTCTTTTCAAAGCATGTTAGTGAATAATTATTGTTTATTATTCACATCCATATTGATTATTGATGCTCGCACTCAGTGCAATTAAATTCATGTTCTATTATTATTGAACTGTGAATTAGTTAAAGTTCTTTTATTCATGCACTGTTTAAGATATGGATCTATGCTCATAGTATCGGCTAGATCAAATATGTTTAAATTTGTTAAATCAAATATGTTGTTAAAAGCTTTTCTTCACCAATTAATTTGGTAAGGACTCAAGACTGAGAAAAAGAATAATTTGATTAAAGCATTATTGAAAAACAATTATTGCTCGTAAATTAAGTGTTTATGCATAATACACCGGGTATGAAAGGCTGATCCCCTTGATTACCAAAACCTATTAAAAGGACCAGTTTAAATACTGACAACCTTAGCATATGTTCATGGTCATTCTGACCACTCAGTATCTGTTATTCGAATATTCAGTTGTCAAGACTTAATACATGTTCTTTCGCAATTAATTTCTATTGTTGAACATTGAACGATAAATTTCTTGTTAATCATGATATATCTTCTTTGTACTTAAACTTGCTAAGCAAATTAGTTGCTTACCATTGCTATATCATGACATTTATTTCAGCTAAGCCAGAGAGTTCAAGTAAGAAGGACAAGGGCAATGGAAAGGTCCAAGAATAGTTATTATAAATGTTTAAGTATCATGAAATACTATGTTTAATGTTTATGTAAAGTGTTACTTTATGTGACTTAAGTACGGTATGTTTAGGTTAAGGTAATAGACCTTGGGGTATTGTATAAGACTTTATTATAAGGAACAACGTATGTTTATTATTCTGCAATAGTATATAGAATGCTTGTGTTGATGATGGATAGTGAGAACCAAACCCGAGGTTGAGAACTCGGATTTGGGGGCGTCACAGATTGGTATCAAAGCTGTAGGTTATAAACTCTAGGATGCGAAACTTAGGTTATAACCTTAGAAGAAAACTTGTATAGAGTGTGCTAAGAGGTGGATTGTGGAGATTCATCTAGTATGCAGTGTGCATAATAAAATATTGTTTCATTTTATCAATGAATATATTTTATTGTGATACTGATGTTATGTTTGTTTGGTTATAGGATGCCTGAGGAAGGACAAGGTAGCCATACAGTCGAGCAAGAGCCGTTAGATCCGGTAGAGGATCATGTTGTTAGTGACGAGCGTGATGAGGATGTGATGGAGGTTTTGTTTGAAAATAACATGGCGCTGGAGAATAGAGTGACAGAGTTAGAGTAGGAGAATGCCACTCATCAGTTTACTGAAACTCAATACAAGGAACTGGCATATCAAGCTCAGAACGAGCTTGCTGAGATGAAGATACAGTTGCAGGAGCAGACGACCTTGGCTACTCATATGGTTGCCAAGAATACTGAGCTGAGAGAGATATTAGAACAAGAGCATAATAAGTGTGTGATATTGAGTATTGAGCATTAGGCGTTACACCTGAGGTTTGACTTAGAGATCGCTGACAGGGTCCGAGTTGAGGATGCTTGGGTCCGAGCAGCGAGAAGAGTGGATCAGTTAGAGGTTGAAGCAGGGGCTGGACGAGTTAGGATGGAGTCCTTGGGACGGGCTTTAGATGCAGCATATACTGGTCCCCAAGTGGGAGTGAGGAGATCCTTTGAGATAGGCAAGTCGAGTTGAGCTGTTAGACGTCGACTTATGGATGGACTCTTTCCACCAGAGCAGGAGCATTCAAGCGCACCCTCTCCAGACGCGCAGTGATAGTTTAATAGCTTTCTATTGTTTATAGATGCAGTAGTACCCCTTTTGATTATTAGGGTTGTGTGTTTGATGTAAACCTCAGTAGGTGCGAGGTAGTATGTAAATATGATGTATCCCCATCTTATGTGAATAGGGGAGTATGTATTTTGGTAGATCCCATCTTTTGATGTTTAAAAATGGGATAGTTAACGTTTATAAAAATATGCCAAGTATGTGAATGTATGACTCTAAAATTTGGTATATGAATATAAATGCATTATTATAATTACATGTTGGATCAAATAGAAAAGTATTAAGAATTAAAATGAGAAGTTGTTTGTTTGAGAAAAAAAAAATCAGTAAATTGAATATGTTAATTCAGCAAGCTGAATGTGTTATTCAGCAAGCTAGATATGTTAATTCAGCAAGCTGAATGTGTTATTCAGCAAGCTGGATATGTTAATTCAGCAAGCTGAATGTGTAATTCAGTAAGCTGAATATGTGAATTTAGTAAGATGAATACGTTAATTCAGCAAGCTGAATTAGTCAATTTAGCAGGTTGAATTCGATAATACAACATTATGATAATATGATTGTTAGAGTTTAAATTACATGTTATATTTTAAACCCTCAGAAAATATATCATATAATTAAACTCGATGTAATAAATTAAGGTTTTGTTTAATCAGATAATGCCGCCAAGACATCAAAATCGTAACCAGAGGGAGGAACGTTCTGTGAACAATGAAAGAAATCAAGACGACCCAATGCAGAACTTCCCTGATATGATAGCTCAAGCTATGCGAACTCGTACACCTGCAGTGAGGGGGCAAGCGAATAATAGAATGGCAAATTTTAAAGATTTTAAAGCTGTCGGACCACCAGAATTCAGCGGAACTACGGACCCTATAGCGGCTCAAACATGAGTGAAAGAGATGGAAAAGGCCTTTATCATTGCAAGGGTAGTCGAAGAGCAAAAGACAGCTTTTGCTACCTACTTGATGAAAGGTGAGGCTAATTACTGGTGGGAGACGAACCAAGCTAGAGCCGGAACAGAGGTAGTGACATGGACCAGGTTTAAGGAGTTATTCTTAGAAATTTATTTCTCAAAGGCCATGCAAGCCAGAATGGAAGTGCAGTTTCTTGAATTAAAGCAAGAAAACATGTCAGTTGCCGAATATGCAGCAAAATTTAATGAACTAGCCAGATTCGCACCTCATCAGGTGGATACAGAACTACGAAAGGCGCGTAGGTTTGAAAATGGGCTGAAGCCATGGATTCATAGCAAAGTTGCAGTGTTGCAAATTGCTACAGTCTCAACACTGTTAGAAAAAGCCATCATTACAGAAGGTAGTAGTGAGGCAGTTTCTAGATTCAACCGAGAGAAGAATAAGAAGAAAATTGAAGGTGGTCATCAGAGTGCGAGTAGTGGTGGCAGCAACAGCAAGAAGCGTAAGTGGAACAACAGTGACAATGAATCAGGAACGCAACCAGGGAATACGCAGCAGAAGAAGACAGCGTGTTCGAAGTGTGGAAAGAATCACTCTGGAGAGTGTATGAAAGGAAAAAATGTCTGTTATAATTATGGTCAAGAAGGACATATTTCACCAAATTGTCCTAAGCCGAAGAAAGGTGGTTGTTTTTCTTGTGGAAGAACGGGGCACCGATTCAAGGATTGTCCATTGAAGAAGAATACAGATGGAGGAAGTGGAAACAAGAGCAGTTCAACAAAGTTAACTATTGGAGGGCCAACACAGCAGAGCAAGCCGATAGCCCGAACGTTCAACATGACTGTGCAAGATACAGTTGCATCAAAGGAGGTGGTGTCAGGTATTATTCCGATCAATAATATAAATGCCTACGTATTATTTGATTCGGGAGCTACCTGTTCATTTGTGTCTGATGAATTTGCTAGAAGATTAAACTTACCATTTGAAAAGTTAAAGTACCCAATGAATATAGAAGTTGCACATAAAGAAGTGATCCCTGTAGAGTTTATCCATAACAACTGTGGTGTGGATATAAGGGGACATAAGTTAAGCGTGAATTTAATCCCGATACGCTTAGGAGAATTTGATGTTATCTTAGGGATGGATTGGTTGTGTAACCATGAGGCAGTTATAAACTGTCAGAAGAAGAGTATACGCCTTAAGAAACCGAGTAAGTCTAAGGTTGTATTTTATGGTAGCAAGTCGCCAAGGCAAACAAGTTGTCTGACGATGATGCAGGCCAGAAGCTTGTTACGAAAAGGCTGCAAAGGTTATTTGGCTCATGTAGTGGATACACGGGTTGTGAATTCGGACATGGGGCAGATACCTATAGTTAATGAGTTTGGGGATGTTTTTCCAGAAGAACTTCCGGGACTTCCTCCAGACAGAGAAATAGAGTTTGTGATTGATTTAGTACCAGGGACAGCGCCGATATCGAAAGCGCCGTATCGAATGGCTCCGGTAGAAATGAAAGAGTTGATGATCCAGCTACAAGAGTTGTTGGATAAGAAGTACATCTAACCTAGTGTATCTCCGTGGGGAGCACCGGTGTTATTTGTAAAGAACAAGGATGGTTCGATGAGGTTGTGTATGGATTATAGAGAATTGAATAAGGTGACAATCAAGAACAAATATCCGTTACCAAGAATAGACGATCTGTTTGATCAACCTAAGGGAGCGAGATGTTTTTCGAAGATTGACCTAAGAACTGGTTATCATCAGTTGAAGGTGAGAATAGAAGATATACCAAAGACAGCATTTAGAACTCGTTACGGTCATTATGAGTTCCTAGTGATGTCGTTTGGACTGGCAAACGCACCAGCTGCTTTTATGGACTTGATGAATAGAATATTTAAACCGTATTTGGATAAATTTGTGGTGGTGTTCATTGATGACATTTTGGTTTATTCGAAGACTAAAGAGGAGCATGCCGAACATCTACGAATTGTGTTGGAAACCTTAAAGAAAGAGAAGTTATATGCTAAATTTTCAAAGTGTGAGTTCTGGTTGAAGAGAGTTCAATTTCTGGGGCATGTCATCGATAACGAGGGAATTTCTGTTGATCCAGTGAAAGTAGAAGCAGTGAAAAATTGGGGACAACCGAAGACACCGACAGAGATCAAAAGTTTCTTGGGATTGGCAGGATATTACCGAAGGTTTATTCAGGATTTCTCAAAGATAGCGACACCATTAACTAATCTGACGAGGAAGACTGTTAAGTATGTGTGGACAGAGAAATGTGAACAGAGTTTTCAAGAATTAAAGAAAAGATTAAGTGAAGCACCTGTGTTATCTTTACCAGATAGTACAGGGGGTTTTATAGTGTATAGTGATGCGTCACACAAGGGACTAGGTTGCGTATTAATGCAGAATGGTAAAGTCATTATGTACGCGTCACGACAGTTAAAAGACTATGAGAAGGGATACCCTACCCATGACCTTGAGTTGGCTGCGGTAGTATTTGCCCTTAAGATTTGGAGACATTATCTCTACGGAGAAAAGTGTGAGATATACACAGATCACAAGAGTCTGAAGTACATCTTTACACAAAAGGAGTTAAACATGAGGCAGAGGAGATGGTTAGAATTGATTAAGGACTATGATTGTGATATTCTATATCATCCGGGCAAGGCTAATGTAGTGGCAGATGCTTTAAGCAGGAAGAGCCAAGAAAAATTGTTTGTATTAACAGAACAAGAAGAATTAGTAAGAGAAATGGAGAAAATAGAGTTGGAGGTAAAAAAATCCAAAGGATTCAGATAAGGTAATAGAAATGGAAGCAAGTCCAACTTTATTAGACAAGGTGAAAGAATCACAAGGGAATGATGAAGAATGCGGTAACATAAAGAAGCGATTGGCTGAAGGCGAAGAGCTGAAGTATAAGATCGACGATACTGGATTGATGAGATTTGAAGGAAGAATTTGGGTACCTGCAATACCAGAGTTACGAGAAGAGATTCTTCAAGAAGCGCACAATACGAGATACTCAATACACCCAGGAAGCACAAAGATGTATCAAAATTTGCGTCAATATTATTGGTGGCCAAACATGAAGAGAGAGGTTGCTGAATGCGTCAGTCGCTGTTTAACTTGTCAAAGAGTCAAGGCAGAGCATCAACGACCAGGTGGATTATTACAGCCGTTGGAAATTCCGGAATGGAAATGGGAGCACGTCACGATGGATTTTGTGGTAGGACTTCCAGCAACACAGAAGGGTTACGATGCTATATGGGTAATTGTCGACCGTCTTACAAAGTCAACACACTTTTTGCCGATCAAGATTAGGTATAATTTGGATCAGCTAGCAAAATTGTATATCAAGGAAATTATTTCGAGACATGGAGTTCCAGTATCAATCGTGTCTGATAGAGATCCGCGCTTTACGTCAAACTTTTGGAGGAGTCTTCAAGAAAGAATGGGGACACAATTAAGGTTGAGTACTGCGTATCATCCACAGACTGATGGGCAAAGCGAGAGAACGATTCAAACATTAGAAGACATGCTCAGAGCCTATGTGATGGATTTCAAGGGAAGTTGGGAGGATCATCTTCCATTGGTGGAGTTTGCGTATAACAATAGTTATCATGCAAGCATTGGTATGCCACCGTATGAAGCCCTGTATGGGAGAAAGTGTAGAACGCCCTTATGTTGGGACGAGGTAGGTGAAAGAAGATTGTTGGGGCCAGAATTGGTACAGCAGACGGTGGAGATTATCAAAGTGATAAGAGCTCGACTAGTAGCAGCTCAAGATCGACAAAAGAAGTACGCAGATATTCATCGCAAGAAAAGAGATTTCGAAGTGGGAAGCTACGTATTTCTGAAGGTATCTCCTTGGAAGGGGAAGATAAGATTTGGGAAGAAAGGTAAACTGAGTCCAAGGTTTATTGGACCATTCGAAATACTAAAGAAGATAGGGAAAGTAGCGTATGAGGTAGCTCTACCTCCTGAACTGGAACATATTCACAATGTGTTTCATGTGTCAGTGTTGCGTCCGTACAAGCCGGATTACAAGCATGTGATATCATACGAGCCGATTCAAGTCGAGAAAGACTTATCGTACGAGGAGATTCCTATAGAAATTTTAGATAGGAAAGAGCAGAAATTGAGAAATAAGGTTATACATTCTGTCAAAGTGCTCTGGAGGAACCACAATGCTGAGGAAGCTACATGGGAACTCGAGAAAAAGATGAGGAAAGAGTTTCCAAATCTTTTTGAGTAACCTTAATGAAATTTCGGGGACGAAATTCTTATAAAGAGGGGAGAATGTAATAACCAAGAATTTCTATGATACATTATAAATAAGTATTACATAATCGATAATATTTTATGGATGATGAAGTGATTTTGTGGATAATATGATATAATATTAAAGAAAGTCTCACCAATAAGTCATATAAGTTAGTGAACTAACCTAAGTATTTTAATAATCTAGAAAATAGATTTAAGAGGTTAAACCCTAAGTAAGTACTCAATAAACTTGAATAAGACAAGTCTAATTGGGTTATGTAAGTTAATTAACATTATTGATTGATGTGAATGTGTAAATATAAATAATAATGAGTAATAGTTCATGAGATAATAGGGTTAATATTACTAAGGATGGCTAGTAGTTTAAACAAGCCCAATAATTCTTTAAGTATTGGACTTGTAAATAATTTGATTATTGAGATAGCCCACTATTGAATTTAATGGGCAAGTATGCTAGTAGCATAATTATTTAAGGGTGGAGGCCCAAGTTCATATTAATTAGTAAGTCAAACTAGTTAATTAAAAGTCTAATAGGTTATTTGTGGAAAGCCCAAAACATCTTTTATAATGGCCCAACTTGTAGCCCAATTGATGAGGGTACTTTAGACATTTAGTATGCTAGATATTTCAATGAAAACAAAAGCAAAACTTGGAGATAAGAACTTGGCCGACCAAAGATAAGGAGAGAAAGGGGGAATGAATGTCATTATTTCAAGCTCCCAAATTTCCAAAAGATATTTACTTAATGGGCTAGGTGTCATTTTGTTTATGGAGCCAACATATTAGTAAGTAATCTTGTAATAATTAAGAGAGAGAGAGGAGATATGTTAGTGGATTAGATATAGATATACTAATGTATCTATATATTTTTGTCCAACACATTAAACTATCTTCTCTTTCATCTTTTATTTTATCTCATCTTATTTTTCTTTAGTTAACCAAGCAAAACATAAGAGAAAGAGAGAGAAAGAGAGAGGGAAAATTTAGTGGAAAGGAGAGATAGAGGAAGAGATACACCATTGATGCATCCTAAGTTTGTTAATTATTTTGGAAGATTAAGAAGAAGTGCTCAAAGATCTAGGTATAAATCTTAACCTTGTGGATTTTCTTTTTATTTTGTTTTATCTTGGTTATCTAAGGTTTATGATCTTGAGGTCTAAAACCCTCTATCTACATGTTTTATATGGTTTCAAGTATGGTTCTAACATATTTGAGTGTTAGAAAGTGAATCAAAAGGATATAAGAAAAACTAGTTTTGTTTTGTTTGAAAACTCTAGTTTTTTGTCACATCCTTTGACCGACTACCGTTTTTGATCTACACCTTTTTTTTGTGATCCGTCAAAGAGGGGTGCTAGATATGTAAGTTAACTACTAAACCCAAGTGGTAGAATTCAAAAATGTTGAATACACAAGTGGTAGCAACTGTTTTAGGAAAAACAGTTTGGTCTTTTGAAAGAAAAATAAACTATTTTTGGACAGTCAATGCAAGGGGTATTTTCATCATTTTTCTGGCATTTAAAAATTCTAGAAAAATTTGGGAGAGTAATATGATGAGTTATCTTTCAAACCCAAGTAGAATCACCGAAAAAGGAGTTGTAGATTTCCGTATGGACTGAATTTAGCAAAGTAGGTAAAAGCTAAAAATCCCAAAACGGGGTCTGCCCAAAATTTTGAAAGGGCAATTTCGGCCATTTAATATATGAAATAAATTCCGGCCTTTGGGGACATGAAAATATATGTCATAAAGTAACTCCTGTCCAAAAATGAGCTCATTCCGACTTAAAATGACCAAGTTATGATCATTTCAATATTTCGGTTTTTCGGACAAAAATCACTATAACCGGAATTCTATAACTCCGATGGTCACGAAATTTAAACTGGAGGGTCATGTTAACATGTATGAGATTATGCCAAGAGATGGGAATTTCTGGAGTTGAGCATTATGGGGCTAATTTCTTAAGTCACGCACTAAAAATGATTTTTTTAAAAAATAGTAAAAGAAATTGAAAAATTACAAAAAAAATACTTTTTGTATATGAAATACATGTATATAAGTATGGCCAAAGGATAGAAAAATAATAAGTTGATTTGGTATTTTTGTAAAGGAGATATGGAATCCAGCTTACTGGATTGGAAGAAATGTTGAATCCAGTTTGCTGGATTGAAAGATTTAGAATCCAGTTTGCTGGATTGAAGGATTTAGAATCCAGTCATGCTGGATTGAAAGTTTGTTGAATCCAGTTTGCTGGATTAGCCAATCCAGGTGGCTGGATTGCATGTTTGTATAATCTATACTATGATGTTAGTATTCATCTTACTGGATTATAAAGAAGAGCTAATAAAAGGAAAGATTAAGTGTTAAATCAGAAGGTATATGAAAAAGTAATTAAAATGCTATCAAAGAATGTTATTAATGAGGATGTTTTTAGATAATTGATTATGTGGTTAAGTGTTAACTAAATTGCTGATGGAGTAATTGTATTTTGATATAAAGTATAATATGTTGATTGTAAGATCAATCTTAACAATGATAGGTCTTTACAGTAAAGAGATTAAATTAAATTGTGTAGCAGTAGATCGCAGTCAAGGCAAGTTCTCTAACTCAATTTGAGTTATTCTTTTCAAAGCATGTTAGTGAATAATTATTGTTTATTATTCACATCCATATTGATTATTGATGCTCGCACTCAGTGCAATTAAATTCTTGTTCTATTATTATTGAATTGTGAATTAGTTAAAGTTCTTTTATTCATGCACTGTTTAAGATATGGATCTATGCTCATAGTATCGGCTAGATCAAATATGTTTAAATTTGTTAAATCAAATATGTTGTTAAAAGCTTTTCTTCACCAATTGATTTGGTAAGGACTCAAGACTGAGAAAAAGAAACATTTGATTAAAGCATTATTGAAAAACAATTATTGCTCGTAAATTAAGTGTTTATGCATAATACACCGGGTATGAAAGGCTGATCCCCTTGATTACCAAAACTTATTAAAAGGACCAGTTTAAATACTGACAACCTTAGCATGTGTTCATGGTCATTCTGACCACTCAGTATCTGTTATTCGAATATTCAGTTGTCAAGACTTAATACATGTTCTTTCGCAATTAATTTCTATTGTTGAACATTGAACGATAAATTTCTTGCTAATCATGATATATCTTCTTTGTACTTAAACTTGCTAAGCAAATTAGTTGCTTACCATTGCTATATCATGACATTTATTTCAGCTAAGCCAGAGAGTTCAAGTAAGAAGGACAAGGGCAAGGGAAAGGTCCAAGAATAGTTATTATAAATGTTTAAGTATCATGAAATACTATGTTTAATGTTTATGTAAACCTTTTGTGTTACTTTATGTAACTTAAGTACGGTATGTTTAGGTTAAGGTAATAGGCCTTGGGGTATTGTATAAGACTTTATTATAAGGAACAACGTATGTTTATTATTCCGCAATAGTATATAGAATGCTTATGTTGATGATGGATAGTGAGCACCAAACTCGGAGTTGAGAACTCGAATTTGGGGGCGTCACATTCTAGACATTGCCAATAATGCTATCTAATAATATTATTCAAATAATATGAATTATTGATCTGATAATAGAAAATATTGTACAGTGACAATTATTGAACAACAATAATATAAAATTTTAACGTAGCAATTATTGAATTAATAAAATAAAATATTGAGCAGTAATTACTGTAACAATTATTGAGTAGTGTCTTCTTACGTAAGAATCAATAATTTCATAAATAATGTGCAATACCGTGTGCTACTGTGCAATAACGCGCATTACTGTATTTTAACCACCGGGTATTCCAACATTGTTAACGGTAACAACTACGCCGTTATTTATAAAACTCAAATTTGTCGTTTTCTTCATCCGACAGTTATTCTGTTATGGGGCCCACAAATGGTTGCGCCGTCGTACGAATATTCCCCGACAGAAAGAATATTCTACGACCAAACGAATATTCCCCGACAACAATGATTATTTTATAACCACTTGTTTATTTTGAAAAATTTTTACATTTCACCCATAACTTTAATTTTTTATCAATTTAACCATTTACTGAATTGTAATTATAAGAAAAATTGAATAATTTTATTTCATAAAATTCGGGGTCTTACAATCTCCCCTCTTTATGAAATTTTGTCCCCGAAATTTACGTACCTGATAATTCAAAGAGTTGAGAATACCTTGCTTTCATTTCAGATTCCATCTTTCCTGTCATCATAATTTCTTCATTGCTCATCTCCTGTATTTCAGATATCATTCTAGCATACAACTTCAAAGCAAGGGTTAATTGAACAAATTAACGTATCACATAATATCCCGATATTATGACTGACCAACAAATAAGCTTAGGTAGGACACACTAGCGAAGGATTTACTCATCTCTCCCCTCCTAGTTATATTCTCCGATCTCCGCCAGAGACCATATCCCTAAGCTCTGATACCAAAATGTAACGACCCCAAAATAGGTCCATTCCATCCAACCCATTCTGAGTCGCCAAATACATGGTACAGAAAATAACTACAACTTTATTACAACAATTGTCGTGCAAAATACAACAACACATATGCCGTGAGTTTGGATACAAATATATACCAAATGTGACATTGGACACCATCATGTGTCAGCACCTCACAAAGGTACCTTACATAAAGGTACAGTCAAAAACTATTTTAGAAACTAGAATCTTTGGGAAGTGCTCAAGAAAACCTTCGTACATGGGAGGTCATGCATCTAGGTTATGATAGATATCATATGGCCACAGATTTATCCTTGGTTGACCCAATAGACCCCAAAGAAAAATAAGAAGATTACTACATATTCTTCCCAATGGTGAGACTTCTCTTGACTTATCATTATCTCCATTGTCTCTAATTGAGAATTATACTTTAAACAAAAACTAAGATTGTATAGGTAGTGCTCGTAGATATACTCAGCAAGTGGATGTGCACAACCTTGTCTTATGATGACACGAGGTTGTATGTCATTAGACATCTTGTATGACAGTGGCAAAATACCCTTCCAACGTTGGGTTCGCTTCACCCTAGATGATTCACCAAATATAACTACTAAATGATGACCACCGTTCTATTTCCTTGTTACCCCCGCTCGACCCAGCTACAATCTTATTACCTGAAAGGAATTGTGAAACAGAAGGGTGAGCACAACCAGTCCAGTAAGAATATCATGACTAAAGATAAATAAATTATCAATAGCCTTCAACAGAATTAAATCAGAGATTTAGAACATATGGTAGATGATAAAAAATTTTAACCATAGTTGCAACGGAACGAGCAAACCATTAGAAGAGTCAAATAGACCATAAAGTCTATTATCTTCTCCACATTAAAAGTCCACCAATAATGTTTTATCCCTGTAATATTAATCAACAGTTCCTTTTCACAATTATATGAATAACTCATAATCATAATTGTAATTCTAAATTCCTCTTTGCATCCAGGACGAAGATAAATTTCCTCACATGTCTTTACCTGAAACATCAAAGATCATGGTTATACCAAATCACAATTCCTGTTCATAATCATATTAATAAATTCATCTTTGCACTACAGGCCAACGATATTCGTCAACAGTTCATCTTTGCACTACTGCCCAAAGATATTCAACAACAGGTCATCTTTGCACTACAGGCCAAAGATATTCATCAACAATTCATCTTTACACTACAGGCCAAAGATATTCCTCAACAGTTCATATTTGCACTAAAGGCCAAATATATTCATATCTCAAAGAAATATATAATCATTTCAAAATTTATATAAACAATAATTATAGCCATGTTGATCATTTCACCTTTGCACTTAAGCTAAAGATATTCATTTATAAATTCAATGGTCATGATCATACCAGTCAACAATTTAACTTTACACTACTGGCCAAAGGGAACCCATAGTCATGATCATACCAAAAATCTACCCATCTTTACACTCAAGTCAAAGAAAAATATCA
The DNA here is from genome assembly GCA_016801055.1 of Panax notoginseng. Lineage (NCBI taxonomy): Eukaryota > Viridiplantae > Streptophyta > Magnoliopsida > Apiales > Araliaceae > Panax > Panax notoginseng. The sequence goes on along the minus strand of CM029017.1, from coordinate 101,490,648 downwards.
TCATTAGGGTTATAAAAATGTTATATATGATAATGAAATCAATATAATCAACATATAGATTTAATCTCATGAGTAATATTCATAACTCAACTATAATTTGGTCAGAAAAAGAAACCAATTTTGTCATGAATAGTAATTCGTGAATAGTAACTCATGAATAATAAACCCGACACAAAAAGGTAGAAATTCTACAATAAAATTCATACCAATATTTCGGTATAATGATATTGAAAGAATAACATTTCTTAAATTTATAAACAATTTATTTTAATTGTTTACACTTTACTAAATAATGCATTTAATCATCCTAAAATGCCAAACTCATAAGATTTCATTACTAATAACCAAAACCCTCATCAAAAATCTGCACATACCTCATATATGATTCTCAAGCCATAAAATCCTATTTTCCAATTTTCTTACTTCACATAACATATTTAATTCATTTTCTCATAACTAGTCTATTTTTATGAAAAATACCAAATCAATTCTAAAAATATTTCTTTTCTGAGATTTAGCATAATATAGTCCCAAATTGAACATATATTTTTCTAAGAATTTTTAAAACTCATTTACTATTTTTCATATGGCCAAAACCGCCGAATATTTAGACATTTATCATAAATTGTACTTTTATCCAAAAATTTTGAAATTCACAGAGTACACTGATATTATATAGATATACCTCCAATAAAAATTTCATCAATTTTGGAGTTAACCACAAGGAGTTATAAGCGGTTACTTTTAAAATAGTCTTTTCCCTTAAAATTCATAACTCTTAATCTATACATCCAAAAATCACCATTTTTGGACACAATCAATAAAACACATCAAAATATCATTCCAAAGTTTTCCAGAATTTTCTGAAGTTCAGAAAAATTACGAAACTGAAAATCATAACAACCCTTAAAATCCCTTACTATCCCTTACCTCAAAAGAGCAGTACTTCTGATCGGTATAAGACTAAAAGAAACTTGCACTGATGAATAGAAACTCTCAAAGTATCTAAATACTCACAAAATATGCTTCATAATATAGAGAGAGAAAGAGATAAAGCTTATATTTCTGGTATGATTTTTAATTCTGACTTAGCTCTCTATTTATAGAAAAATTATAGCACGCCGAAGCAGACTTAACCTGTAACTTGATGGCTTTACCTGCTACTATTTCCACCCACCACATTTGAATAAAAATCTCAGCACATTTCTTCACCAACCAAGAGTGGGGCCCACCAATTCTAGAATTTTCCACCAAAATGATAAATTCCGAAAATTCAACAATTTCTGAACCAGTTATCTCGTAAAATTCGTAACAAATCATTCGTTCATTTTTAACGATTCAAAATTTGTGGACATATACTCAACTTATATATGTATAATATATCTAAAAATTACTACGATCCAACGATCGGATTAAAAATTATAACCCCCGCAAAATAACTCAAAAACCCTAATTTGATTTTTAATACCTCCATTCCGACAAAAATACTGATAAAATACCTCAACATTAACTCCTTCATTTTTAACCACAAAAATATATCCCTCATTTATATTCACATAAAATAAATAGTTCCTTATCATATAAATCAATAATTAATTATTCACAAATAATATTACAGAATCACAATTATGACAACCAGGTCGTTCCCAGGAAAGAGGGGGCTTTCCAATAAGAATTTTTCCTTACTGACGCGCAATTAGATGACCAAACCTCTCCTTAGACAGAACTTTCTAGACATTGCCAATAATGCTATCTCATAATATTATTCAAATAATATGAATTATTAATCTGATAATGGAAAATATTGTACAGTGACAATTATTGAACAACAATAATATAAAATTTTAACGTAACAATTATTGAATCAATACAATAAAATATTGAACAGTAATTAATGTAACAATTATTGAGTAGTGCCTTCTTACGTAAGAATCAATAATTTCAAAAATACTGTGCAATACCGTGTGCTACTGTGCAATAACGCGTATTACTGTATTTTAACCACCGGGTATTTCAACATTGTTAACGGTAACAACTACGCCGTTATTTATAAAACTCAAATTTGTCGTTTTATTCATCCGACAATTATTCTGTTATGGGGCCCACAAATGGCTGCGCCGTCGTACGAATATTTTCCGACAAAAAGAATATTTCACGACCAAACGAATATTTCCCGACAACAATGATTATTTTATAACCACTTGTTTATTTTGAAAATTTTTCACATTTCACCCATAACGTTAATTTTTTATCAATTAACCATTTACTGAATTGTAATTATAAGAAAAATTGAATACTTTTATTTCATAAAATTCGAGGTCTTACAATTGCTATGACATGAATTAATTTTATTCACAAGGCTTTATTCACATGAATTTGAGTCCCATTTACTATTCATGTGAAGAGAGTCTTGTGAAACTATCAAATTCTCTTGTAGAAACATCAATTCCCCAAGTTAATCCTAGTTTGTTTTTGCAATTATATATTTTAGTATAGCTATATTATAATAATTTTCTCGTTTATGTTGTAAATACTAATTCAAACTGCTCTAGTATAACAATTATGTTTTAATATTTTAGTTTGTGAATAATTATGATATAATAATAGAATAATTTGTTACTATATGATACATCATACTATTATATGTTAATAATGATTCGTATGTGTTTTAATTTAGGCTTAGTAAAAGATTTTATAAAAAATAAAATTATTATAAAATAATAAGTTACTCTAAAAAAATTTAGGATCATAAATAATATTTTGATTCTAATTAAATTTTAAATTTAAAACGTATTTTAATTATAGGTAATAAAATTAAATAAGAAGTACATATTTTAGTAACAGTTAAATTTTAACCTCGTAACAAAGACCAATGATCGAAAAAAATTTAGCTTTGCCTTATATATATAAATATTTCCCCTAATATTATTTCCGTAATACTTTTTAATAATTGTTTAAATATAAAAAAATGCTTAAAATATCACTTGAAGACGAATATGGAGGATGTCTAAAAAATTAACAGTAATTTTCTTCGTTTAAAATGTCAGAAAACTAAAAAAAAAATATACACATACATATCATATATTTTCTATTTCATATATTATATATACATAATCTTTACAACTGATATAAGAATTTCATGATTTTATCTCACATTTGTTGAACAAATCTCTTCCCTCTTTCTATTGGAAGCTTTCGAACGGCTGCTTTTTCCCTCACCAATTCAGATTATGTCTAATTATTTGTTTTCTTATTAATATATCTTGTTAATTCTCTTATTATAATAAATCCAATTATTTTTATGGTCCAAATTTTATCAAATTATTTATCCATCACATATTAATATTTATTAGCTCATATAAAATAAATAACTAATTTGAGTCAATAAAAGACAAAGTCCATTTAATAACTAGTTTTATCCACCTTTGTGTTTATTTGGAAGTTTTTAGAAATATTTAGAAACGAGGTAAGACTTTGAATATGGGTTGATAGTTATAATTTTTTTCTAAAGTGTGTCAAATTCTACCATTTGATAGAAAATTTTAAAATATATGACTTTTTAAATACCAAAATACTTTTATAGACTTTATAAAAATCTTAATTCAATACCACATAATTTTTAAAGATATTAAAAAAGTTATAATTGAATACTACTAAATTTTTATAAACTTTTAAAATGTGTTAATTGAATATAACTAAACTTTTAAAATTTTTAAAAGTCTTTAAAAATCTTGAATATACCCTTAGTTACTTTGCTAATAAGCTTGAAATAACTATTTCAATTAAAAATTTCATTAAGTTTTATTTGAGCTTTAATTCAAAAAATAAACAAAATTAAATGAGACCAACAATGAATGATAGAACCGCAACAAAAATTTCCTTCTCTGTTGGAACCATAATCGAAGAGCAATTCAAATTCCTGCATTCCAACAAAAATCCAGATTACTAAAACCCATTTTCTCATCATTTTGTTTTTGGTGGAAAGCATATCTGTTTATATTTTGGTTTGATTCTGGCTAACGCAAACAGTAGAAAAAAGACCCAAATCTTTGATTTCACCACCTCACCAGTAACCGACATATATAATACAGGTGTATCGATTTCCCTTTATTTTGTTTGCCTTTTTGTTGGCTCAGCCATTTCATGCTGTCTTGTTTGGTGGGGTAGTTTACCAAAAATGCTTTTAACTGAATTTTCAATGTTACCACTTCTGAATGTTCAACGATTTTTTCACCTGTTTTGTATTGATCGAGTTGGATTGAATACTTTTTGTAGTGAAAGTTTTTTTTTGAATGATTATTACATTGAAGGGTTGCTTGAAGAGGATTAGAAGCTAAAAGTTGGGGATTGTAATCTGGTTGAAAGAAGATAGTTTAGATTTTTGTAAAATTCCCACCTTTAGTATTTAAAGAATATTGATACTTTGGAATTGGATTTGTCAAATTGAATTGGATTATAAAGTTGATTGAGAATTGAAGGTTTAAAGTCCAGATATTTGATTTTTCAGATTAAGAAGAAACAGCCAAGCTATTTCTACCAAAATTAGTTGTTACTTTAATTGTTTGGTGTTAATCTGCGCAAATTGTAGTTAATTGGAAAGGATGGTTGGGACTAATGCGGCAGCTGTTGATTGTGTGTACACAAATGGGTCAGATCAGAATTCTAATGGGTCTCTCGAGCAGAAGGTTGATGATCTTCGCCGGCTTTTGGGAAAAGCAGAAGGCGATCCTTTGAGAATTGTAGGTGTTGGGGCTGGTGCATGGGGTAGTGTTTTCACGGCAATGTTACAAGATGACTATGGTCAGTTTCGTGAGAAGGTTCAAATTAGGATATGGAGAAGACCTGGAAAAGCTGTTGATAGAGCTACAGCTGAACACCTTTTTGAGGTGATCAATTCGAGGGAAGATGTGCTGAGGAGACTGATTAGGCGATGTGCATACTTGAAATATGTGGAGGCAAGATTGGGTGATAGGGTATTATATGCAGATGAGATTTTGAAAGATGGGTTTTGCTTGAATATGATTGACACCCCACTTTGCCCTTTAAAGGTTGTCACCAACTTGCAGGAAGCTGTGTGGGATGCTGATATTGTCATCAATGGTCTGCCATCAACCGATACCCGACAGGTGTTTGAAGAAATTAGTAGGTATTGGAAGGAAAGAATTGCACCGCCAGTCATCATTTCTTTGGCAAAGGGCATAGAGGCTGAATTGAACCCTGAACCCCGCATAATAACTCCTACTCAGATGATCAACCGAGCAAGTGAGATCTCTTTTTTTCATTTTTCTTTTCCCCTTAATTGTTGTAAAACTTCTTGTTTATAAATGCAACACTTGGTTAAATTAGGTTGTGTTAACTATTTTTTATTGACAATATATTTATCGCAATGAAGTACCTTGTAGAAACAATTGAGTTTATTGTCATGCTACTACTAAGTTGTTGACTTGAAACAAGTTTTTTAATTGGTTTGTGACTCTGTATTTATTTCCTTACAATATTTTCCTATCCTTAGAGAAAAGTTTATTTGTGTGAATTGAAATACACAAGAGTTGGAAACATTTGAATCTGCTTCATATGTTTTAGATAAACTTAAGGGGCTTAATTTCTTCTCATAAGATTGCTGGTAATTGTTGGATGATAAATATTAACTTTTCTCAACACACATTATTTAATGAAAATGTTGTGAGCATTGAATTTTGATTTGTAAACTGATAATCTAACAGTTGGTGCTAAGTAGTCGGGCTTTATCCTATTCTGTTCCTTTGCCTTTGCCTTCATCTTCTCCTTTATCTTTTGCGTCTTTTAAACATTTCAGTTAGGAAGTCATGAATAGGGTTGATTGATGAGGTTGTTAATTCTATTACAAATAAAAAAAAATCCTTAGATATGGTAATACTTCGCAATTTGTTAGCCATAGTGAACAAAAATAGCAGAATTTTACTGGCATGATAACAAGGATTAGTATTTTACTTCCTCTTAGTTTACCATGTTGGTGTGTGACATTTACTTTTTTAAAGCTAAGTAATCTTTAGCGTTAAGAATTATTTATTTGTGACCATCCTGCATATAATGAATTTTTATGTGTGGTTGTTTCTGCTATTTGTATTTCCTGTATGAGACTATTACTGCTGTTTGTTCTGGCAATAGATTATGCCTCAACCTTGTTATAGATAGAACTTCATTAATACCTTTATCATATAGTAACTGGTAAGGTTTTCTCGTGTTTAGGTCATAAAGAAATATTAGCCTTCTAACCTTAGCTTGTTATATTCAGCTGGAGTACCTATGGAGAACATTTTATACCTTGGAGGCCCTAATATTGCATCAGAGATTTACAATAAGGAGTATGCTAATGCTCGTATTTGTGGAGCTGAGAAGTGGAGGAAACCACTGGGGAAGTTTCTGAGGCAACCACATTTCATTGTGTGGGATAATGGTGACCTTATTACTCATGAAGTTATGGGTGGCTTAAAGAATGTGTATGCCATTGGAGCCGGTAAGATGCAATTTCATTTCTGCAAACTTAGCTTTTGCTTGATGAAATATTGAAATGTCGGATGAGTATTTTCCTAGTGTATTCCTTTACAATTTATATGATTCAGGCCATAGAATTTGTCGTAGAGGAATCCATAATGGCCAAGGCAAAGGCTTGCCTAGGTTTTATACTCTGAGTCACACCTTAGATGTATGTTCTTGTTTAAATGATGGTGTGCAAGAACTGATTAGGTCATTTTTATAACGTTTCAAATCAGTGAATTAGTACACGGCTTACTGTCATGAATCAATGTATCACAAATCATTTTTATTATAGATAAAATGTGGACTAAAACACAAATTGCACCCTATAGTTTCAGCTTTAAATGGATTTCTACCCCGAACTTTATTTTCGATTTGATTAAAAGCATCTAAACTTTGAGGGCCAAAACATTGCACCCTCTGCGCTAAATTTAGGGTGCAAATTGTTCAAGTGGAGGGTGTAAATTGTTTAAGCACTCTAAGTTTAGGGTGCTTTTAAATAGGTTGGAGTGGAAATCAAGTATGGGCATAAACTACAGGGAACAATTTGTGATTTAATCTAAAACGCGTATCACAAATTTTCTTTCAAGGTGTGTATAATATGCGTCCAAACTCCAATGTCCTCCTTACTTATCTTGTTTTGATTGAATAAGAACAACTCCCACTATATTCATCCTCATGTAGAGTTTTCTCAATATTTTTATCCCTATCAGTTGCTTCAACGGGATTTTGGCCTACGTTTTGTATATGAGAAACCATCTGAAACAACTTTTTGTCAATTTAGTTCTTGTTCAAGCCACTTATAGTGTCTCTCTAATCTCAGTACAGTAGATTGGAATAGAACAGGTAGAAGGAAAAGAAATTGGGGAAAAAAAGGCATTGGTTTTGTTCATGACTGGGAATTATACTTATCTTGTATAATCAAATCTCAAACAATATATTGTTTTTAAGTTTGGAATTTGTATTCACCTTCTGAATTTGGATTCCACAGGTATGGTAGCATCTCTAACCAATGAGAGTGCCACAAGCAAATCAGTATACTTCGCACACTGTACGTCAGAGATGATATTTATTACACATCTTTTGGCAGAAGAACCAGAGAAGCTAGCAGGTCCTCTGTTGGCTGACACATATGTGACGTTGTTGAAAGGTCGTAATGCATGGTATGGCCAAAAGTTGGCGAAAGGTGATTTGAGCCTTGATATGGGTGACAGCATCAAGGGAAAGGGAACAATTCAGGTGGGTTTTTACTTTATTGGTTACTTTATGGTGGTAATGTGCTACCTAGTTCATCTGTCAAAATGAATTGAAGTTGAATTAGCTTCAAATAGACCGGCCAATAGATTGAATTTGATTTCTTTTGTTTATTTTTTCAAATAATGTACTTTTTACATATTGGCGAGGTCTATTGGGCTTGTCTCTTCAGTTAACCATGAAGGACTTCATCACAACAATAAAGAAGTTTCTGAGAATTTAATTAATGATAACCATACACTAATTGTGGCTTTTCTTCAGTTTCTTGACCAAATGGCTTTTTGGCTTCTTAAAGAAACAAAAAAAAAGATTCTTTATATGAAAATTATAGTCTATGGAAGTAGAGTTAAAACTAAAGTAACTTTAAACACTTGAGTTTCTTCAAAATTGTAGATTTTTTTAACATCAGAGGTTCTTGATTTTGTTGGTAAAACTTTTGGCTGCCTTGGAATGTTGGTTTTTGGTGAGGCAGCCGCTTTTTGATATTAATGCCCCATGTTAGGCCTGCTTATAGTCTTGTTTGCAATTCACTAAGTTGTTGCATTAATTGGCTTTTTGAGTTATCAAATGTTTATCAATCTAGGTGAGTGGGGGTGGGGGTACTGGCTGTGTTGCCGAGGTCCCTGTGGCATTTAGGAGTCTAGGACCTGAGTGTTAGTGGCAATTGAATATCAGTTAAGTATTGTACTTGCTTGTTCAATCTGCATGTGAATCTTCTGCAGGGTTTTTATTCCCATGAACCATTATTTATTTGAGCAGTAAGAAAAAAACATTTATGCATAGCCCTTGTTTGGACACCTTCACAGCTCGCAGAATTCAGTTGTCTTTACTCAAGATAGACATGTAAATATGTTTATCTTATAGTTTATTGTTTAATCTGCTATAAACTCGTTACTGTTATCTACTTTTGATGGTTTCCTGATATGGACATACTAAACCCTGATAAAAAACAATCAACTGAAACATATATGTGGCCATGCTCTCAGATTCTGTGAGGAGCATTAAGTGCAGTTTCCAACATGTCATGAATGACACGTCCAAAATTACTTTATTAACTAGCATTTGTGGTATATAAATATTTGATTAATTACCTACTAAATTTACAAAATCTCTATAGCGAATGTAGGGTAGATGTTTGTATTTGTGGTCTTCTTTTTTCTCCCGGGGTTTTTAGAGTGGTTTCCTTTGTTTTTTTTATGCTTCCCGATATGTTATGATTAACAATAACAAAATGTAACATTTCCATTCTTTATTGCAGGGAGTCTCTGCAGTGAAGGCCTTTTATGAGTTGCTTAGTCATTCTCGTCTATGTGTCTTACATTTTGAAGAGAATAAGCCTGTTGCTCCAATTGAATTATGCCCCATTTTGAAAACCTTGTATAAAATGTTAATCGTGAGGTACTCTATAGATAACTCATAAGGACAAACTGATGTTCATCTCTCTCTCTCTCTCCCTCCTTCTCACTCTTATTCTCTCTTTGACATACACAAAAACACAAATTGTCTATTGGAAGTCATTCTATATAATTTTTCTAGGGAAGTTATTTTGCTCTTTCAATATATTTGCAGGGAGCTCCCATCTTATGCCATTCTTCAGGCATTGAGGGATGAAACCATGAATGATCCGCGAGAGCGCATTGAGATTGCTCAGACACATGCTTTCTACATACCTTCACTTCTGGGGCAGTAGTCTTTGGTAACGATTCTCTCTCATCTCCTTTATATCTGTATGCATAAAACCTTCTTTATTCACCTCATATAGGGGAGTGCAATTTGATGATGCATATTGCTTTTGTAGTAGTAAACAATTTGTAGAAGACTAACGATGGATGGTATGCTAGGTGATGTTAGATTTTTACTTAATTCAAATATGGTTGTTGAAGTTAGTTCAGGAGATTTCAAACTTGCATCAAGCTTGTTGTAGTTTTTATTATTAGAGGGTGCAAAATTTGTAATATGTTTAATAACATTTTTTTGTAGTAATTTAAAATTTGTAATTTGTAATATGTTTAATAACAATTCAGACTTTTATTTACCGCAATTTATCAGATATTAGGTTTTCGGTATGTTGGTATCGAGTTTAAAAATTGTAGTATTTTCTTTTAATATTTTGCAGCCTATAGTATATTTAGTTAGTTTGCACAGAATGGTGTTTTTAGTGTCTTCTTTTTACTTTTTTTTTCTTGTTAATTTGGAAAAGCAGAAACTGATTCATAAAAGAGACAACAACGACTAAGATAGGAAAGATAAAAATAAATTAATTATATCTTTTGCTCAAGTGCATTCCATTTTTTAGTTGTTACACTTCTTTTTGCATGCATATTAAGAAAGGAATTGCATTGTTTTCTGAATAACCTTTCTTTTGTGAATCCTGTTTGTATTATTGTTGTCAAGACCAAGGTTTATATGAAAGTTTATAACTTGGTTGTGGGTTATTTTGAAGGAAAAAAGTGTAACAACTAAAGTGGAACGCAATATGTAGATAATAAAAGTGAAGAATTTTTGGCGAAAAAATAACTTCATCGACGAAGTCTCTTATAATAAGTGTATAATTTTTTAGGCAAGTCAAATATATGTTTATATATTGAAATTTTATATATGTGCATGCATTTCTTGTGGTGCGTTTCAAATTGTGTTATTGCAATAGTAATATGTTTCTTTGCAATACACAGATAATATGTAACACCCCAATCCCACATCGAAAGATAGGGAAAAAATTTGTATGTACTTAAGAAAATAAGTTACTACCAATAGTACTTTCAAGTCATGACTTTTTTGGAACCTGTGGTGGGCTAAGATAACCCAATAAGATATTATTGGGCCAGTAGTTTGAGGCCTTATTTTGATGGATTTGATTCGATTCGGACTTGGGATTTGACCCGAAATTTGTTCCGGACTCGGGATTTGACACGGATTGTTTCATATGGTATCAGAGCCGACTCTCGAAAGTTCGGGTCGGGTCATCCGATCGGGTTGCCACGAAGGCTGGTGGTATTATCCCACAATGGAGAGATGGAGGTCCGGAGGTGGGGACACGAAGTCAGCCAGTATTATCTAACAATGGCTAGAGAGGCAAAGATTTTTGGGCTGTGTGTGTGATCGGTTCTGACGGGGATGTCATAAATTTAAGTGGGGGAGTTTGTAACACCCCAGTCCCACATCGAAAGATAGGGGAAAAATTTGTCTGCATATAAGGAAATAAGTTACTACCAATAGTACCTTCAAGTCATGACCTTTTGGGAGCTTGTGGTGGGCTAAGATGACCCAAGATACTAGTGGGCTAGTAGTTTGAGGCCTTATTTTGATGGATTTGATTCGATTCAGACTTGGAATTTGACCCGATATTTGTTCCGGACTCGGGATTTGACCCGGGTTATTTCATAATAGCTTGACCATTACTACATAAGTAACAGATTTTGGCTAAAGATAATTTAGTAGTCAAACAACATTTTACTACAGAATCTGGGATTAAAAACTAAACTAAAGACGAGAGATTAAACTGTAAATAATTGAACATTATACAACTTACTGACAATTTTGTAAAATTTACTATAAAACTTGGGCATACTGGATTACCTCCGGGCCTGAAATACTAAAAAAAAAAAAAAAAAATAATAATCAGACATTATTGTCAGAGGAAATAATATTTAGTTGTAGTCATTATCAATAACTAAAGCGATTATTATGAGGAGTCATAAAACTCGATCAATCTCTGACCTTAATCTACTTGGGGGGTTATAATAATTACTCTGTGATACAGAGTTAATCTGGTTGTTCCGAAAATCAACAATCTGTAATTGCTGGCTGATGATCTATTCAACACTAATGTGCCGTTTATTGTGTTGTTCCTTATGTTTCCTGTCAAAATATAGAACGGCCTGTTTGCTTCATTCAATAGTTTATATAAATAATGTGAACTGAACTGATAACTGCACTGCATATTTCAACAGTTTGTATTTGTATTTTTTATACGATTACTTACACTTGACTTGTTGCATCTGCTGGAAGTTGAAAATTTCATGTGGCATTGGCCCTTGAAGTGGACCATATAACCCTGAACGTTTTGCAACATAAGATGGATTGATCAACGAGTTTTATGGGAATTTTTGGAGATCCCTCCATTACATTTTTCATTTAATTTTTCCAAATGCACATCTAGCGACACAAATATTGCTTTTAGCGACGATATCACAATTATATGCGACAAATTTTATTGTGTTGCTAAAGTAATATTTGTGGCGCTAAATTTGTATCGGGAGAAACTGAGTGAAAGTTGTAATTGAGGGGATCCTACTCCGAAATTTTCATATTTTCAATTTTCTTTGTTTTATATTAAAAACTTGGAGTGGTGGGCGAGGGAGTGTAAGGTTGAGAACCAAGCAGGTTCTTCAGATTTATCACAGGAGTTGTTGCTTAGGTCCCTGCATTTAGGAATCAACGTCACAAAATTTTCCACAGCTTTTTTTATTTTCAAGTAAATTCTGAAATTGTGAGTCCAGATATTAACTCATGTAATGCTGCCTTACACATAGGAGGGAATTCATTCCAGTTAAGTCTGGTAAAGGGCCAGTCAACTTATTGTAATGACATGAGAACTTGTGTACATTATATCATTGTTACTAGGAATGCATATGATTTGCGTATTAGAGTTTCTGTGCTATGATTTGGAACAGCAGCAGTACCCAATTTGTAGAACGCAGGGCAATAAGACTTCCATTTTAAGTTGTAACATAGCATTATAGTTGATCCCTATTATATTACCAGGGTTGCATTTGATCAGAAAGAAAAGAAAATATCCACAATTCAGTGAGATTGCTGAGGTTATATAGGTTTGAATGTTTGATGGAACATTGCTTGTAAGGAAATTTATATCGAGTCGACTGCATATCTAAATTTTTTTTCAACCAACATTTAAAGAAAAATTTGAAGATTTGTTTAATTTTATGGCTGAGATAGCTACTCAGAACCTGCAGCGTCTGAACCAGTCTGATGCTTACCGGAATCTTTCCACTTTTTTGATTATTGTCTATCGACAGATGCAGAAATGTTTATTACATACCAAGTCTACGATTTCAATTACTAAGCTTAAGAGACAAAATGACTCACAAGGATATCAATTGATTAAGGCCTCCAATGGTAGAACTTAGAGTTCCTGCAAGTCCCATAGACGATAAGCACCTGTAAATTTTACAGATTTCTTTGATGAGATAAATTAGAAATTGCCCAATTTAGATCAAGGTGGTCCATTTATATATATATATATATATATATATATATATATATATATATATATATATATATATATATAAAATGATTTTGAATTTCCTGCTCACTCAATAAATCATCTAGGCCGTTCAAAGTTTGAGATAAATCCCACCGTCCATACAGTTGCGGAGGCACGGGACCTAGCTATATATATATATATATATATATATATATATATATATATATATATATATAGAGAGAGAGAGAGAGAGAGAGAGAGAGAGAGGAAGTTTGTTATGCGCATGCGGACCACCTACATCGACAGAACAGAAAGCTGTTGTTATAGAGTGTAGCGTATGGACTGTTGCCAATTTATTGTCATACCCCGTCCATACCCTATAGCGACGGTATGATCCGTCATTATAGGTGGTCCATAGTAAAAAATAATCTAAGACATTCTTCAGCCAAACACAACATAATTTCCTTAGTTAAGTTTTTTCATTTTTGGGTTTTATATAAAATATCTTTAATTATAACTTTTATGCAAAATTACGTTGTTTGGTTAAGTAGCTTTCAAGACTGTTTGATAAAAGTAAATGAAAAGTTCTGAATGTATAAGAAAATCTGAATAAACTGAATGTCATCTGAATACGAAATGAAATGATATGTTTGATAAATGAACAAATTTATTATATAATTAATTATATAAAAACACTGTTATCTTGTATCTAAGAAAAATTAAGTATAAAATTTGAACAATCTTTAATGAAGTATACTATTAAAAATATAATTTTAGGAATAAAATACTAAAAAATATTAATAACATTCTATAATACATAAAATTAAAACAAAAGACTACAACAATATTTATTAAATTGGTTATCCAACTTGTTAAAGAAATATAAAAATAATCAGTACATTTTTATTACAAAATTTTAGTTTAAGACTCGTTAGAATATCAACATAATCAGTTAATACATATGTTTTATTTTTCATTTTTTATGGTGATTTCTAGTTACTTAGTATTACTCCCAATGTTCCAAAAAGTAAAATCAATATTGATTTTTTAAAATTCAAGTTAAACTTTAAATTGACATGATTCTTTAAATCTTGAAAATAATTAATCGTATAATTAGTAGTTTTTTTTAAATAATTTATAGTATTCTTAATTTCATTTACAAAATTTAAACAAATATTCATATGAATTTTTAATTCATGAATATTTTAAATTAACTTTTAAAGACGAATAGGTTGAGGGAATTGTTAAATTCACAACACTTTTTGTTATTTTCACAACAAAAGTGTTGCTATAGGTGTATAGCGACTGTGAAACCGTCGCTATAAGATCTATAGCAACACTTTTGTTGTGGAAATAACAATTTTTGTTGTGGATTTAACAATTTCCATAGGTTGAAGGTATGTAGTTGAGAAATAAAATGTTTAACATACAAGAAATGAGTAAAATGCAAAAGTGATCAATGTACTCTTAATATATTTAGATATTGTGCCCCTTTTTGTTGGTCAATGCAAAGCAAATCCTCTACTATAAAAATATTTGGATAATAAACCTTTATGTGACAGTTGAGCGTGCAAATGATGACATGTTGTAATGCCCCCAAATCCGGTATATCTGCAAACACGAATTTGGTGCATCACGAGTACTTATCATTCTTTACATACATCATTAAATCATTAAGAATAACAACACATCTCATTAAATCTCAGATTCTATTATCTTAAAATCTTCATTCATTACAAATAATGATAATTACATTATTCATTACTTCTTTACACGTGTAACTTTCATCCGCCACAATAGATATATAATAATTTATTAAACTACTCTATAGTTTAACAAAACTATTCTACATTCAAGTTTTGGCTTGATCTTCACACCCATTCATATAATGAACGACACTTCATCATAATACCGGTTAACTTGATCTTCATAGGATCCTTTAGTTAATTTTACCGCCGTTCGCTAAAAATGTTTTTATTTTAAGCAAGTGTGAGCATTCAATTGCTCAAAAAGTTATAGCAGTTGAATAACAACAAAATCAAGAATCGCATATTTTTTTTTAAAACTTCAATAACCGAACAAAGGTTATGAATCAAATTGAATAATATGAATAAATTCCGATTCCTATCATTTAAGAACATCAATACATTCATTTTAACATAATCTCAATTCTTTCTCTTTTTCTTACATTATGTCTAGTTAACTTCATTAGCATAGACTTAACATTAACAGTTCATGATTAAACAAAACTCTTTCCTATTGAACAATTCAATCACATAACAGTTCATCTCACGGAGACATATAAGTGTTGAAAATTTGGCACATGACCTCATACATCATAAACACCTTGCACAAACATAACATTTTTGCAAATAGGTAAAACTTACTCAAGTTTAACATTTGAGTAATTTTAAGAAACTAACATTTATTTCAAATATGAATGAAGTTAGGAAACTTGCCTTAAGCGCTGCAAACAATTACAGTTTACATTGTACGGCTCTTCGAAATTCCTATATATCATATAAGAAATAACATATACCAATTAGTCATATACTTGACTTATACATTGGTTTAAACTTAACTTTACTTCTTATGGTTCGCGTTCTATAATTTAAGTCCACACGACTAACTTTCTTGACCGTCTTTCGACGTTACGATATACGGAGATGTCTTAAGTTTTACCATCATCCTTTACGATAGATTTACATTCCTTTTTCCTTCTTCATAACTTAACTTATCCGAATCATTACAACTGTAATATTCGTTACGTCAATAATCATTCCTTATGGCTTTCTGATAAATAAATGACATACCTCAAGTTTATTCTTTATCGTCTAAGTCATACAATCTTTAGTATGCTAAGAGCGATTATTCAATGCCAACACTATGTGCTCATAGCGTTCAAACAATTTTACGATACCTTATTTCATATCTTACAATGTCCGGTTCAGTTTACTCAGAACATTCTTCAAGTTATTATTATTAACTCGACTTCTCAACGTCACGTTATTCATTATTCAAGTTATTGTAACGCACATGGTACTTATAACCATAACACCTTACAATGATCAACTTGCTACCGACTTGCTCGGTATACCCTACTGAGAGTCTGGTTGTAGTGCATTCTCATTTCGAGACGTCTCCAGCGAGAGGCTCAGGGCTCTTCACGCATTACACGTCACTCATAGCTGTTCATTACCTTACGTTCAAACCATACGCGAGTGTGTATGCTAAGCACGTTTAATTTACGTGTACACGAATTGCCTTCATTGGTTTACGTGTTTTGACGCTTACATTCTTCATGTTTAAAATATCCATAAATCTTTATGTTAGTTCCCGGAGCACAATAGTTATCTAGAAGGGGGGGTTGAATATATATTTAAAATTCTTTTTGTTTTACTTTGTTAGTTTTAATAATGAATCAAACACAGCGGAATTAAGATTTGTTTGATCTCCCTTTTTAGATATAGTGAGTTAATGAGAGTGAGACAGTTATAACAATTATATCAGTTATAACAAGAATGCAATAGACACAACAGTTTTAAGTGGTTCAGAACACTTAAAGCTCGTAGTCCACTCTTCTACTCCTCGAGTAGGAAATCCACTAAGGATATCTTTTACACTTTCTGAATCTCACAGATTTCTTCTAGACCAGCAGTCTAGGAACTTCTTAGTTCACTCTTGAACTCTTCAAGTCCAGCAGACTTGGTTCTTCACAGTTCACTTTAGAACTCTTCAAGTCCTTCTGACTTGGAACTTATTACTTCACTTGATTGGTAGTTGTTGAGTTCTTGATTGGTGCTACTCAGTTGCAGTTAAGCTCTTGTTCGAATGGACTGAGTAACTGAGTAGCTGAGCAAGCTTTCTCTTTTTCTCAGATCGTAGAGTTGAGCGTTGAGTATTCTTTAGCGTTTTGTTTAATGATTGCTTAGTTGAATCATCTGCAGATGTTTTACATATATGTGATCCTTGAAATCTATCTGTTGAAGCCATCCGTTGAAGCATTAAATGCGTTTAACGTTTCTGAACTTTGATGGAGACTTTTTTGCACATCTTCTGAATTGTATTCTGGCCCACTGACACAGCAGACTTCTTTCTCACCTAACACCTGAAAAAGTGTTTTCCTCTGACCTATGGTCCTTTCCTTAGCTTCTTCAATACGTTTCCTTTGTTGTATACTAAGGATATCTTTTGTGCCATTGGAACTGGTGAGGACTTCAATGTTTATAACCCATTCCACATTTGTTGGAATTTATCCTTAAACAAAAGGATAATGCTTGATGCTTCTGACATAGGCATATGATACTCTACGATTTAGATCGTGGTGTCTTGTCACCTTAGTGCTTAATCTGATGCTATCAAATGAGAACACTACGAATTCTCTTAAGGACTGGCACACTACGATCTTCACTTGCTTGCCTTGCAGACTCTGCATTTTCGAGAGCACACTACGATCTCTGAGTTAGCTTCGGCAAACGTCTTGGACCACTCTACGATTTCTGGAGAGGCCCTTCAAGGCAGAAACACTACGATCTTCGATGCTCTACGATTCTGCCTTGGCTTCTGCAATCTCTTGATCAGCTCGATAGACTGCAATCTTGTTGAAGCCTATCTATTACATTTCAAGACATAAATCAACCTAACATCTTTGATCTCTTTATCTATACATTCATTTATAGAATGATAACCATTAAAAGCTTAGATCAACCTAACAATTTTGATCTATCACTAAGTCCTTGTACATATATTCCTTGATGGACTTTACATATAATCATGAACATTTACTTTAATCATCAAAATATGCACTCTCCCAACAATCTCCCCCTATTTGATGTTGATATAACCAAGGAGATTTGTTGTCATGATTATCAAATTCTAAATGCAATTTGTAGAAAGTAAATATGACTTAATATTTCAGTGAGCAGCTGAAATTTCTAGAGAATAAGCATGAATTTATTGATGTTGAAGATAGATATTACATTTAAGTTCAGTTACATCAATAAGAAATAAATTTCAACTTATCTCTGCTTCTTCGATCTTTTGCCTGGTGGAGGATTGGCATATTCCTCAGCTCCTTTTCTTGCTGGCTTCATCTCTCCTGGATAGATCTTCCAGCTCGCTTTTACTTAGTCTTGGATTGCGATCATGCCTATTCATAAATGCAGGATCTCCAATTGGCATTCTTAGACCTGTGGTGGTCACTTCTTGTGAGCTAGGAGTTGGCCCTTGACTCCTCAATGGTTGAGCCATGATAATTTGCTCCTGATCAGATCGTTGAGTTTGATGGCCATAACGTGGAGTCTGTTGGTGATACTGCCTTAGAGGAGGACTCCTTGATGATTGAGCTAAGAATGTGCCTCTACCTCTGCCTTGATCTCCTTTCCCTTTATTCTCCCCCTTTATGCCAGCATCAAGGGTTCGAATGTCTTCTGAGAGGCGAGTCACTCCTTGAACAAGCTCGTTGAGTTGACTTTGGGTTTGAGCAATGTCCTCTCGATTCTCTTTGATTAAAGCATAAGATCGAGCTTCCCTTCGATGGAGGATGTCTAGTACATTGTCAGTCTGCTTTCCTTGGCTTATGAAAAATTCTTGGAATTCTTTTACGGCAGTTTGCAGATTGATGATGCTGTCCAACATAAGTTTGTTCTGGGCCTCTTGAGTCGTCTGTAAGACAAGAAAAAACATCCCTGTGTCTTTTAGCTGCTTGAAAGTGGATCTCATCCCTGTCATTTATGCTCTTAATCATTTCTTTGATGATCTCCCTAAGTTTCTTTATGAGCTCAGAGCTTAGGGTGCTTAGGAGACTATTTACAGCATTGATCATTTTAGTCAGTCTCATTTGAATGAGTTCAATATGAGCTTCAAGACTGTCATCGATGTCCTTGATCACTTTCTTCGACACGTCTGACAACTCAGTTTTGGTGGGCAGATCTGAAAGGAGTTCACTGAGTTGTGGAATGCGTGGAGGAGGAGGTGCTCTTGTGTATTGATCTTGCAAGGTGTAGAGAGAAAGATCAAGGTTGAAATATTCATTTGAGGACGAGGAGGGAATATCTGATGGAGGGGCTTGTGTTTGGGCTTCTTGAGTAGGTAGCTCTACGATTTGAGCATGTGACTCTACGATTGGGCTCGAGTCAGTAATCGTAGAGATGAAAGTAGATGGGATCAAAATGAAGTTGGGCATATTTGGTTCATCAGTTACAGAATTTTGGGATTCTACAACTGGGAATTGATTTAGTGGATTGAGGACCACTTCCAACCAGCTTGGGAATTCATAGAATTGGCTGAAAAATGATGGTGGATAGTGATTAACCCTAAAAAAAGATTGGGATAGATAGTCCTCATGCTCATTCTTTGAAGAGGACCATTTGTGATTAGCTGTTTGGCAAAGTTGAAGTTGCCTGGAAATCCATGAGCCAGCACTGAGATTGCAGGATATGCTTTTGAAGCTCCAGAACATGTGATCCCAGGAGTCGAGAATTTGAGCTCTATGGAAAGGCATCATGGGTAGATAAGAGAACATCTGATTGTAGTTAGCTCTCCTATACCCATTATAGCCCACGACTATAATCTCGATCTCATCATCTTCTTTTTCTTCTCTGTCTTCTTTCGAGGATTTCACTACATCAATGACTTCTTTTTGACTTTCTTGCTCTGGTGCTCTCTCATTTTCTTCAAGAGCAGCCTCTTCTGCCATAAGGATATCATGAGGCTCCCCCTCAACATGATCATCCATCTGCATTTCAAGTAGCTCCCCCTCAGCTGGAGCATTCTCTAGAGTGTGAGAACTTCATGTAGCTCCCCCTCAGCTTGAGCAGTGGTCTCTTGTCTTGCTTCGGATAACCTCTTTTCAGTGGCTATCTTTTTGTCTTCTTCTTGAAGTACTCCTTCATTGACAATGATGTACTTTTTGACCAACTTTCTTCTAGGTTTCCTAGGTTGAGCCACAGCCTTAGGACTTTCTTCAGCTTTAGCTCTGAACTGTTGATCAGCCAGAGTGTCTGTTGCAGCAACTTCTTTGGGAGAGGCGTCCAATCTGGTCTCTACGATCGGTAGAGACTCTACGATCTAGGAGACAGATGGCCTCTTGGACTTGTGACTATTTTTATTCTTCTTTAGCAGCTGAGAGATGGTAGCTCTGTCTTCATCTGCCTCAGTCAGCTGTTCTTTCCTTCTCAAGATCCTCAGAGTTTCAATGTCAGAAAGCTCTTGAGGTATATCAGTGGTTGACCCCTGGGGTTCTTCTGCCATTTGAGCCTTCATCTGTCTTTTGCCCTTGCTTTTTTTGACTAAGGCAATGAGTTCTTCCTTATTGGTTTCTTCTTCATCTTCTTCAGTCTCCTTGACAACAGACATGTTTCCCGGAATCCCTGACTCCTTTGCATCAGCAATCCTACCACTGGACTCAGACATCATTCGTACATTCTCTGCTAGATTCCTTTTCCAGTTCTCGAACAGTTGCTGGGTCATTCGTCTGTTCAGATTGATGGACTCTCCTTCATCATCCCCTATCTTATCACCCAAAACAGACTGTAGGATGATACTTATGAATCGCCCGTAGAGCATCTTTCCAGAGCTCTTTGACTTCTTCGAGCTAAGAATCCACTTCCCAATCCATTCAAGCAACAGGGCTCCATATAGTTTGTATCCCACAACTGATGGCTGTCATGAGCTTGAGCTGCACTTCGTTTACAAAATCATGGCCTGAGCTCTTGCATCATATGCTTTTTCCAACAATGTCTGCCATAAATTCTTACTTCTGAGGAAACTCCTTCTTCTTGTACCCTTTGACAGTGGGGAACTTTTTGTGATGCATTCTCTTGAGTCCTTCATGGAAATCGATGCCCTCTATGAACGAAAACCCTTTTGATTTGAAACCTAGGGCTCGTTTTATATCCTCAGCCTTGAGCTTGATTTCCACATCCCTGACCCTCGTAGTGATGACGTCGTTCTCGAACACACCATTTCTATAGAATTCCTTTATTAGCTTAGGGTAGATCCATGTGCTCGTACCCATAGCCTCTTCAAGACCAACTTTCTTTATCAGAGACATAGTTTTGAGAAATTTGGGGTCAGCTGTCTTGAACTCATCAAAGCAGAGTCTGTAACCAGAGATGACGTTTGAAGCTGCCATTGATTCCTTTGCAGTGGTGTGATTGTTGTTGAGCTTTTCTGAAAGTTAGGGTTTCTGCTTGTAGAGAGAAAGAGAGAGATGAGCTTTTTGAACTTCTGATTTCAAAAAGGTGTTTTCAAACTGTACTTGTTTAACTTCCCTCTCTCCATTTGCTTAGTGGGGCATGTGTCAACTTCTGCTTGGCTCTACGAATTTGACTGAAGAGGAATGTACTGATTTGTCCTTAGCTCCCTCTGAGCTAATATATCCATTGGGAAAACTACGATCGTTGAGGTAGTCGTTATGATCGTCGAGTCTGCTCTGTAATCGTCGTATCTGCTCTGCAATCGTCGTGTCTGCTCTGCAATCGTTGAGTCTGAACTGCGATCGTTGTGTCTGCCCGGATCCTTGTGATTAACTTTTAACTTAGCATTCTTCTCGGTTTAAGATAGCTCAGGAAGGGCCAACCTCATAGAATGAATCAAGGGTTAGGTTTGTTCCTGAGGCGCTTGACAAAGAGATTGCCTTTGATTTGTTGAACTTTGTCATCACAGGATGATCCTTTGTTTTGTTGATGAAGTTTTGCCATCGTTGAGTCTGCACTGCGATCGTTGTCTTTCATGTCACTGCAGCTTTACGATCATGGACTTCCTTTCATTATGACTACAATTTTGAACATAGCCTTTATATCTACATGGTTAGCACAAACTAGAGCATAGATTTCATGGTTGTAAATTAAGCATGCCTAGCTCACTTATCAATTTGTTAAATCTGGATTCATCTAGAGGCTTTGTAAAGACATCAACAAGTTGATTTTCAGTAGAGATATATTATAAAGATATGGTTCCATTTTGCACATGATCCGTAATGAAATGATACCTTATTTCTATATGCTTAATCCTAGAATGCATGACAGGATTATGAGTTATTACTATGGCACTTGTGTTATCACAGTGAACATGTATAGATTTGAATTCAAACCCATAGTCTGCTAGCTGATTTTTCATCCATAGGATCTGAGCCACAGTAGCTGCCAGTAGCAATGTATTTAGCTTCTGCAGTTGAAGTAGATATTGAGTTTTGCTTTTTACTAAACCAGGACACAAGTCTGTTTTCTAGCAACTGCCAGGTGCCACTGGTTATTTTTTCTGTCTATTTT